>OY856409.1:82535221-82722721 GCA_963693085.1 Alisma plantago-aquatica | reverse complement strand
GTATATGCTTCTTCATACGGAGACAGATAGGAGGAGCTAACGTCAACATAGGGGAGATCTAGAACGGGGTATTCAGGAGTATAAATTAGTCCGAAGAAAATCTAAGCATATGCTTTCTACCGTCGCCTTCTCCTTTTCTTTTCGTTCTTTATTGTTTTTTAAGTAGTGATCTTTGATGTTGATATCACGAAGCTTGTGAACTTGTTGCACACTCATCATTTTCTAAACCAGCGACCCTGCTTCTATGAGACTCTCAGTCTCATGCTGCCAATCAGTCTCAATCACTAAGAAACAACAAGAATGGGATATAAAATAAGAGGTTTGCTATACATCCCACAAATGGGACCAGAAATGGAACCCCTTTTGTTGTTATGTGTGCAAAATAACAAAATAGAGGAGAGAAAGTAGTTACTTTCCTATGCTATTTTGTTATTTTGTACACATAACAACAAAAAGTGTTCCATTTCTGTTCCTATTTATGGTCCATGTATCATTTTCCATAAAATAAAGCGAGCCAGAGTAGCTGCATGCATGTCACTCCTCTAAATTTAATAATTTCTTTTTCTCTGTCGGTTTGTCTCACATCGTGGCTTTGTCATTGATTCAGCCCTATTTTAGGATTTCATCTTGTGACATTTTGTATTTTAATCACATCTATACCTATTAGATTACATGTTATTTTTTTTAATATGCATATTTGTCTAAAATGCACTTATGGATATTATTTGCATATATTCAGGTACTTGGACCCCACTTGGATGGACGAGAGAGATGGGGGGACAAAGAAGGCCCTAGAGCTCCCCAACCTACCCCTAGTGGCCAAGAATCAAGCGTAAGTAAATAAGTCAATGGATAATGAAGTTTGAAGCTCAAAGTGCAAGCAAAGCCCACTGCACGACTGTGGTAATACGGAACGGTCATGCTGCAAATGAAGAAATCATAGGAAAAATCTCAGTTTTGAAGCAGCTGCAAAGCATACTCTACCACGGCTGTGCGACCCTACAACACGGTAGTGCCACGCAGCACGGCCATGCTACCAGCTCCCAACACGGTCGTGCTACCATCTCCCAACACGGCCGTGCTATCAGCCATCCATTCCCCTAAAACAACCTAACATTTTACACCATTTTTCACCTCGGTCGTTCCCATCCACCACGGTCGTTCCACTCACAAGCCACTACAGCCGTGCTACCCACAAAAACCTAACCACTTTTCCATTGCATTTCCCACTTTGCCCCCACTTAACCTAATGCTTCCCCCACACCTATATATACCTAGGTGGTAGCTGGAGCATGAGGTTAGCTACCTTCCACCACCTCCTAGCTTCACATTTTCACCCTTTAGCCATTCCACTCCATTTCGACCTCCATTCCACTCCATTTCACCATTTCCACCACCAAAACACTAGTTTATACTAGTTCCTACTCATAATCCCCTTCATTCCGCACCCTTGCACCTTAGAGGAGAGAGGAGGTCATCTTGCAGCATCTAGAGAGGAGGATTCCTTCATCTACACCGAGCTCCATGGCTTCTTCTACCTCTTTCTCCTTTCTTTTTATATTTTCTATTTCCATGAGTAGCTAGGCCCCCTTGAGTGGGCTGTTTGGGGGAAATTATGTTACTTTGATACCATGTTGGGAGAAATTGACATGTAAACTTTGTAATTTTATGTGTTAATGATTATATTCTATTTCTATCTCGTTCTCCATAGATTGCTTGTTAGTTTGTGTGTGAAATCAACTAGGAATTTAGGCAAATTGCTTATATGTGTGAATTTTGGGATTTGCCCCTAGGTCCAATTCTTAGATCCCTAGGTTGCCTCCCATCTTCCTACATCCTAATCAATATCCCAAAACCTAAGTGAGAGATCTAAGTAGCTAGATTAGATAATTCTAGTGCAATTAGCATGGAGCCTTCTCAAGGCTAGAATGTGGGGGAATTGGGGTCCAAAACCCTAATTTCACCTCCCCATTACTACCCTTGGCCCCTAATTGCCCTAGGAATGCCTAATCTAGAAGCCTAGACTTCTTAGACTCTAATTGAATTGAACCTAATCCCTAACCCAATTGAACCTCGTAAGGGTAGTAGGGGGTGTTAGCGACTAGTTCCCCTATACACAACCTAGCATATCCATGGCCAATTAGTAGCTTAGGTTAATTCATTAGACTCTAACTTGTTGTTTGGTTTGGATAATCTAAATGGAATCATAATGTTCATATGTCACCCCCAACTCAAGTGATAAGTTCATACCCCTAAATAACCCATACCTCTCTTTATTGCTTAAAACCCTAGTTTTGTGCTTGCTTAGCTTAGTTAACTCGTTCCTTACTTAGTTAGCTTCTTATTTTGTTCTTGCCTTATTCATGTTAGTTTATCTCTTTAATTGCTCTTTTGCTTCTCTCTTGCTTGCTTTAGTGTAATTTGCCTTTTCATACCTAGCTTAATCCTTTCTTTCCTACTTAGTCTTAATCTAGTCTAGGGTTAACTTAGATTTCATTCTCGCCTTTAATTGATTTATTATTCATCCTTAGTTAACAATCAAAACAACCTTTAAACCCTTAACCCTAGTCTTCGCAGTAGGAACCTAGCCAAACTAACCTAGCTCTAGTACCCCCTCTTTTCCCTATGGATCGACCCTATACTTGCCACCTTCCTATACTACGACACGACCCCGTGCGCTTGTAGGTGTAGTGTTTTAGTAGATGTAGGTGTGTTAGTTTAAGTCTTATAAATATCAAAAGTGATTCTACCTGTGTGCTTCCGTCTCCGGGGTTGCATCTATTCAAAACTCCAATTGAGTAGCGTGTAACACCATTGGCGGGAGCGCACCAAGCTTTCTGGCGCTGTTTCCGGGGATTACAGGTGCTCGGCCTAGCTAGTTATTTTTGCTTTGATTGTTTCTACTACCCTCATCATTGATATTCTTTATTCATCATTCTTTGCATTCCTTGAGTATATTGGAATACTAACTTGTTCTCTTTTATTTGGTTGTACTTTGTACATGTGACAAGCCATTCGAGGAAGACAAGATGGAAGGCCAAGATGCACGAACCCATCCATTTTCTCCACCACCCTACCTCCAAGGATATCTTAAGCCTTACACACCCCCATCACCACAACCTTCCCACCAGTTCACCTTCCAACCTCAATTCCCTCCTCCACCTCAATTCCAAAGGGCATTAACAACAATGCCACCACCACAACTATCACATGTTCCCCTACTCCCTATGAGCAAATGGATATGGTTTCAATCATGGGGTGTGACAAGGTTGTTGAGAAGCTTATCAAGGGAGGGAATCAAGTTGACAAAGATCTTAGTGAAGAGCCCTTGCCAGAAAATCCTTATTCGCAAGTGTCCCATATGATTGAACCCCCCCCTCTTTGGTACATATGAAGACCCATTTATCAAGAGAGAGAGAATCTATGGCATGAGATTACTAAAGTTCTTAAGGCTAATTAAGATCTATGATGATGATCCCCAAGGAGAGAAAACTGTTGAAAACTACTCAAGAAGCTCGCATGACCCTTAGGAGGAAGATCAATCAAGGAAAGAATTTGAGAGGATTGCTTATGATGGGGGCGCAAACATTTTATTTTTGTACAATGGTGATGGTGAAAGAACAAGAAGCCCGACTGAAGGCACGAAACTTAGCGCTTGTGGGAGGCAACCCACATAGGTTTGGGAAATTTTTACCCAACTTCACTTTTTGATACTTTTTCTTTATTTTTACACTTTCTAAGAAAACACACACACACACACTTGTGTTTAATAGTTTTTGTCTAGTTTTAAGATGTGCATGTGATATTAGGGTGAAATGAAGGAAATTCGAGTACAATTGAGAGAAGGATTCAAAGAAAAATCACTTTGGGTCAAGTTTTTGAGTGTTTGATGTTCCTCATTTTGAGAGTAGCAGCTACAGTGACCACCATGGTCGTGGCACATCAATACGATCATGGTCATTTGCATGAAAAACACACCAAGTCCCTGAATTTAGAAGAAAAATTGAGAAAAATTGCCAAAGGACTGCACCACGGCCGTTCCAGGCAACACTACCGTACAACTTGAAGCCACCATGGCTGTGCTGCTCAACACGGCCGTGCTGGTCAACACAGCCGTGTTGTAGACCACTTTCATCCTATTCAGGAAAATTAGTGGGGAAGCTACTACGCATATTCTCCACACCACAAGGTGGAATGCTGCCAGAGCCTCTAGAGAGCCATGATCGTCTACCCTATCATCATAAACTCTAGGATCATGTTGAGGATAACATGATTCAAAAGTTTGGGGTGGCTGGGCAGGTATGCCCTAGTTTCACTTTGCATTTCACTTGCCACATCCACTTTTGTTTTCTTATTTTTGCTATCTACCTTAGTCATCTTTATTGCTTTGCATCCTTGCATGCCATGTCATTTACATCCCTTCCATTTTGGCATAATTTTAATAAAAATTGCTCTTTTTGCCATGCGTTGCATATCATGTAGATTTTTTTGGTATTTTTTTGCATGTTTTAGCTAGGATTTGCTTGTTTGCCACTTTAAGTTTAATAATATAGGATTAGATGTGATTGGAGGAAACTTGGCACCGTTTTGGCCAATTTTGGCCACATTTGAGATTTCTTGTCTAAAAAGTGTGCTTTGACCCAATATCTACCGTTTTGAGTAAAAATGATAACATTTGACAAAGCAAGTGAGTTATCATTGTTTGTTGCTAAGTGGTATCAATGTTTGACTTTTTACATGTGCATCATCTCTCTTAGGATTGTGATTGATTTGGTTGAATTGTGAGTTGAGCAAGCTTTGAGCGCTTAGTTCCTATGAAATCACTTGATTGAAATATCAATTTCAGGTTGTTCATTCATGTGGTGTGACATTGTTGGATGAAGTGTTGAATTAATTTTCATGTAGGATACCTTATGTTGAGAATCACGCCAATGACCCCTCTTTGACCCGACTCTTCACTCACCATCTTCTTACCCCTCCGCCTCATGAAAGGATGCCAAAGTACACATATCAGCCATGGTCACCTCCAAAAGTTTGGGGTGGCCACATCTACATCTCATCGCTTCACTCTCATCACCATATGCCCTATCTACTCCAAGGGTAAAGAAAAAGAAAAGAAAAGAAATGCAAAAAGAAAATGAAAGGATGCTCCTATTTAAGAGCATTCAAATAATGAAAAGATGAGAGCTCTATGTAATAGCACTAAAAATCTTGCCGCAACCATTTCTTCCATCTTTATACCCATTGAGCTAGGAAACATCAAACCTAGCTCTTTTTGCCCTTTTTCGCAGCCATGTGGGTCATTTGGTGTGATTTGAAACATAAGGTTGAAAGGATGAAGGTGAAACAACACTCATGGTCATCCTTGATTAATACCATCATGAAATAGTTTACTCAGAACTACATGAAAAAAATATGGATAACTTGTGTGTTTTATGCACTATATTTGAAGTTCATATGCTTTGTGCTCTGTTCATGATTGGTTTGTGGAAGCAGGAGAGGAGAGAGGTGGAATGCATGTACTTAGTCACTATTGATCCTATTCAACAATAATCATCCTTTACATTACATTTTTCATTTCTCGCTTGTGAAAATTTTGTAGAGAGATTGAGTTGGAGCATACTTGAGGACAAGTATGTTTTAAGTTTAGGGTGGTGATTCAGCCCTATTTTAGGGCTTCATCTTGTGGAATTTTGCATTTTAATCACATCTATACCTATTCTATTACATGTTATTTTCCTTAATATGCATATTTGTGTAAAATACACTTATGGACATTATTTGCATGTTTTTCAGGTACTTGGACCACACTCGGATGGACGAGAGAGATGGAGCGGCCCAAAGAAGGCCGTAGAGCTCCCCCAACCTACCCCTAGTGGCCAAGAGTCAAGCTTAAGAAAATAAGTGCATGTATAATGAAGTTTGAAGCTCAAAGTGCAAGCAAAGCCCCAACACGGCCGTGGTAACACAGAACGATCGTGCTGCAAATGAAGAAATCACAGGAAAAATCTTAGTTTTGAAGCAGCTGCAAAGCATACTCTACTACGGTCGTGCCACGTAGCACAGATGTGTTGTGACCCTACAACACGGCTGTGCCATGCAGCATGGCCATGCTACCAGCTCCCAACACGGTCGTGCTACCATCTCCCAACACGGCCATGCTACCAACTCGACCCAGCACATCCGTGCTACCAGCCACTCCCCTAAAACAACATGACATTTTTCACCATTTTTCACCTCGACCATTCCCATCCACCATGGCCGTTCCACTCACAACCCAGCACGGTCGTGCTACTCACTAAAACCTAGCCACTTTTCCACTGCTTTTCCCACTTTGCCCCCACTTAACCTAATGCTTCCCCCACACCTATATATACCTAGGTGGTGGCTGGGGTACGAGGTTAGCTACCTTCCACCACCTCCTAGCTCCCCATTTTTCCCCTTAGCCATTCGACTCCATTTCCACCTCCATTCAACTCTATTTCACCATTTCTACCACTAAAACACTAGTTTATACTAGTTCCTACCCATAATCCCCTTCATTCCACACCCTTGCACCTTAGAGGAGAGAGGAGGTCATCTTGCAGCAGGTGGAGAGGAGCATTCCTTCATCTACACTGAGCTCCATGGCTTATTCTACATCTTTCTCCTTTCTTTTTGTATTTTCCATTTCCATGAGCAGCTAGGCCCCCTTGGGTGGGCTGTTTGGGGGAAATTATGTTACTTTGATACCATGTTGGGGGAAATTGACATGTAAACTTTGTAATTCCATTTTATAATGATTATATTCTATTTCTATCTCATTCTCCATAGATTGCTTGTTGGTTTGTGTATGAAATCACATAAGAATTTAGGCAAATTGCTAATATGTGTGAATTGTGGGATTTGCCCCTAGGTCCAATTCTTGGATCCCTAGGTTGCCTCCCATCTTCCTACATCCTAATCTATCTCCCTAAACCTAAGTGAGAGATCTAAGTAGCTAGATTAGACAATTCTAGTGCAATTAGTATGGAGCCTTCTCAAGGCTAGAATGTGGGAGAATTGGGGTCCAAAAGCCTAATTTCACCTCCCCATTACTACCCTCGGCCCCTAATTGCCCTAGGAATGCCTAATCTAGAAGCCTAGACTTGATTAGACTCTAATTGAATTGAACCTAATCCTTAACCCAATTGAGCCTCGTAAGGGTAGCAGGGGGTGTTAGGGACTAGTTTCCCTATACACAACCTAGCATATCCATGGCTAGTTTGTAGCTTAGGTTAATTCATTAGACTCTAACTTGTTGTTTGGTTTGGATAATCTAAATGGAATCATAATGTTCATATGTCACCCCCCAACTTAAGTGATAAGTTCATACCCCTAAACAGTCCATACCTCTCTTTATTGCTTACAACCCTAGTTTTGTGCTTGCTTAACTTAGTTAGCTCGTTCCTTGCTTAGTTAGCTTCTTACTTTATTCTTGCCTTGTTCATGTTAGTTTAGCTCTTTAATTTCTCTTTTGCTTCTCTATTGCTTTCCTTAGCATAATTTTTCGTTTCATACCTAGCTTAATCCTTTCTTGCCTACTTAGTCTTAATCTAGTCTAGGGTTAACTTAGATTTCATTCTTGCCTTTAATTGCTTTCTTGTTCATCCTTAGTTAACAATCAAAACAACCTTTAAACCCTTAACCCTAGTCTCCACAGTAGGAACCTAGCCAAACTAACCTAGCTCTAATGCCCCCACTTTTCCCTATGGATCGACCCTATACTTGCCACCTTCCTATACTATGACACGACCCCGTGTGCTTGCGGGTGTAGTGTTTTAGTAGACGTAGGTGTGTTAGTTTAGGTATTATAAATATTGTAAGTGATTCTACCCGTGTGCTTTCATCCGCGGGGCTGCATCTATTCAAAACTCCAATTGAGTAGTGTGTAACACCATTGGCGGGAGCACACCAGTCATCCTTTGTCATTGTATGCATAACATATAGATTTTTCCACATCATGTTGGACCATATTTCGCTCAGATTATGATGATCTAAAATAGACTGGTCAATGATTATATGAATATTCCATGCAAACAACATACAACATAGTTCTCATTGTACATGCACTGTATCATCTCATCTCGAGGACAACATATATCTTTTTCTTTTCTAAAACCTATACATAAGCAACATAAAAACTCAAGGCATACTAACCAAAATCTCAGATCATTCATAAAACTATTACATACTGACTCCAAGGACCTGAGAGTATAGAGACGACACATAGGACTTCTATCTACAAGACACGACAGAAAGTACACTCAACCTAAGCTGTTACTGCTGCCCCAGCTGTTGTTGTTCTTCCTCTATAGAACAGTCTCTACCTCCTCGTATACGTCCACCTAAAATTTGTGGATCCTACAGGGTGAGACAATTGTCCCAGCGAGAGATATAACTCTCTACCAATAATATTGTTATCACAAATAAGCAGTATAAAATAGAGTTGAGGCTCTCTTTTTTTACAGCAAACAGATCCATTCATTACTCAAGCCATACTACATCTACAAGTAGAGAAGTACAACTAGAGGAAACCTAGATTAGTCAAGAAAATAGATCTAACACCACTACCACTCATATTGGAACGAGATTGAAACGCTTCTGCATAGAACTCTCTTCTTCATGGCTGACCAAAGCAGCTATTGTGAGAGATACCTTCAACTTGAGCATAAGGCAGCGACATTAAGCATGAACCCGACTGAGATTCCATCTGATTGTTGTCTCTACCATCCATGGCACAGCTCGAGCAACAAAGAACCTGAGGCAAAAATGAAACCAACCAGGGATCCCGTCACTCTTACAAAAGGAGAGACACCCAAACCCCGAAGGGAGAGACAAACGCCGAAGGAACATGGTGAGAAAAGAAGGCAAGAAACTGCCTAGACCCAGGACCAAAACGAAAGGTAGGGAGTCGACACAGACTAAATTGAAAAATAGAGTAAAAATAGCAAAGTGAGAAATGCCCACCCCCCAGCAGATCCACGCGAAAGGTTTTGTGGCGGCCACCTCCTTGCCTCCACCAAGCGACCAGCATCGTCAAAGATGAAGCCACCACCCAGGAAAATTGCCACCCCACCACCCTGAAGCCCCGATCTAAAGGCACGGAGTCCCAACCCAACGGTTAGAAAGGGGGACGACGAAGGCGACAGAGAGGAGAGCCAGCCAGCTGCAGCCCCAACACCGCATGATTTGCGAAGAGGACAATCGCCCGACGAATGCCCAGGGGGAGAGGGTGGCTACACATCGGCAGCCGAACACCTCCCCCGAGCGGGAGAGTCGCGCGCACGAACCCTAGTCGCCTCCAGAGAGTCACACGAGAGTTCCCAGACGTGGGAGCGAATTATCAACAGTTGTAGAGGCTTTTTTATATTAACAAGCATGATTAATCACTATTATAAACAGAATAGATTAATCTCTTCTCTTAGAATAATGCATCTATCTATGGTAGAGCAATAAATCATCCAATGGGAAATATGCTACATCAACCAATGTTTTCTGTATTCGATCCTTAAGCAAATATGCTACATGGCTGGTTACATATTTACAATCACACTTATGCCCTGAGGAGATGAAGTATATTGTTCATGCTCCAACTGGCCACAAACTTCTCACAATTCGAAACCATACAAGGTCAATGATAGAGTCGGCTACCAAGACCTCACCCGTCTCAGTCAATACAAGACTACTGGCAGTGACATCACATGTCAAACTGAAAAAAGCTTGCCAGGGTATAGTAACATCTTCGCTTTCAGTTACAGCCACAACATGCACTATCTTCAGGAAAAAATAGACCTACAACCTTCCCCGATTTTAAAATTATTGAGTCATGTCACATAGCCATACTCTGAGCCACATGCCAGTTCACTGTGCTCACTATTGAGTCTACGACCATAGTCGCACTCGAGCAAAGATATGACATATAGCCAATCCCCAAGATTGTGGACGTAAGGGGATCGACTCACATATGGTCGTCCAAGCTCATGCCCCTGCATATTCAAAAATATGCGCTCCAGGTAATCCTGTGGGAAATACCCATTTCACCATTTCAGCAAATTCTGACATTGATGGATCTATGGCAAGGGCAACTACATTTTATGGTTCCTAATGATATATTAAGTGCATTACAACATTCTTTTAACATCAAACAAGTGATAAGCATCAATCATAAACAAATGCTACAAAGAAAGGTATAATACATCTATCAAGTACTTTTATAATCTTTGGAACACTTTTAGATACATGACACTCAGGATCTCAGTCCCTTATCATATTACTGGGGATTCTTATCCCTTATCATCATCATCATCATCATGATTATTGGATCTAGGTATTCAAACCCTTAGATCATTATCGAACATTGTCACCTCTCTAATAGGTAAATGTTACCTCTAGGTTCTCAAACCAAGGTATTCATTACACTTGTATTACAAGTAATCCACATAGCTCGTAAGGCCCATTAAACATCTGTTTACATCTCACTAGGCAACAACTATCTTTTTAAGATATCAGGCTATATAAACATTATACTTATTGTACATATATTTAACAAGGCTCACAAGGCTCATTTAAATCTGTATCATATAAAACATCATAGCTCATACATGGCTATGCTCATCATTTCATAGTTACTGAATGGTTTTCACTTCATGATATAAACACTAGCAGTATATAAAATTACCATGCAATTCAAGAGAAATACATCCTTCCCATTATTAGGGTTAGGATTTCCCATTTTAACTGAATGGGGTTTCAGATTCACTTCATCACTATGTTATATAAGAGAAATACATCCTTCCCATAATTATGGTTAGGGTTTCTCAATCTAACCGATTAGGGTTTTAAGTGTATACCATCACCCTTCATTAGGGTTTTCCCTTATTAACAAATTAAAGATTCAAGGTCATATTATCACTCATCATTTAAGATTTACCTTTATTAACCACTTAGATTTTTTGAGATCACATCATAAAAGATTAAACCCTAATTCATACTCCATTCATACTAGGAATATCAACATATACTCATTACACAATTGTTATTCAAATAAAAGTTTCTCTTTCATCCTTATTAGGATATTGATTGCACCATACTTTTATTAAGTTGGCTCTATTCTCCTCTTAAGGTACATCAGATCACCATTATCAAATTACACTAAATGCATTATCTTTTAATGTTGCATTTAACACAACACAACATAGGCCACTCAATCAAGTATATATGATTGAAATATTCCCGCCATATGAGGTATCAAGATGTGTGTATGCTACCATATTGTACTTGAGATACAACCTTAAGATCATATCAGGTATCCATATCGGGCATATGGTGTAGCCTCATGATCATATCATGTTTACGGTGTATCCCCTAATACCATAACATATACCCATACCGGGTTGGCTATCACTTAGATTTTTCCTTCTCAATTTAACCTCATATCGTGTATGGGTTGAATACTTGATCCCATATCGGGTATAAAGGGTATACATGATACCATATCGTGAAGAAGGTGTGCACCATATCGGGCATAGGGTATATGCCTCATCATGGTATCATATTTAGAAGTATATACATAATACCATATCAGGTTTCTATGTTGGATTATCATATCGGGTCACCAAGTGGGTTGACATATCAGTTTAGCATATTGGGTAGACCATTATGCTTTTACCCCTTTTTTATACTTTCAAGGAATCAGTTCTTATCATATAATTGAACAACAAGCTAGATATTTTGTTGAGCTCTTTCACACATTCCTTTACACAAAATGATAGGGTGTGTCATATTTCACTCCATCAACTAAGATTTCAATACTATATCGTTTAGAGTATCCATTTGACACCATATCGTGCATGAGGTATGGACTTGACCTCATATTGGGTATAAGGTGCAAGTTGGTACCACTCAAATCATTCATGAGATATCATTCATTACTATATCAAGTTACCCATCATCTTGGGTTTATCATATCAGGTTTCATATCACCATCTAGGGTTTCAACCCATATCGGGTTAGGGTATAATCCTAACCCCATATCGTGTAGGAGGTGAATACTTGACTCCATATCGTGCTCATGGTGTGTATATGTATTACTCATAATTCCCATGAGGTATACACTCCTCACCATATCGTGTTTATGGTGTTCTCATATCAACATGCCGAGTTACTTACCCTCTAGGGTTTTCTATATCGAGTTGGAACATATGCTTGACTCCATGTCATGCATAGGGTGTGTACTTGATCTCATATCATGCACATGGTGTTTTCTTGACACCATATCGTGTACACAACATATACTTCATCATCATATCATGTATAAGGTATATGCATCCTCATTTTATCATGCTAGTGGTGTATTTACCTCACCATATCGGTTAAAGGTGATTCAACCCAATATCGGGTTGGACCTTGATGATGTCATCATCATCAACCTCTAGATTCTTGTTCTTACTGTTCTAGTTTATAGACAACAATCCTAACAACTTTTTGGAACTCATAGGAACATCGATTAATCAAAGTTATTTGAAATTGAAGTAGATCAATAAGTTCAACAATATAGAAGGTGAATAATAACAAAATTGGGTTCAAGTTATATAACCTGCCTCAAGAACAACTTCAAAGCTCCAAGATCCAAAGCTTAACGTTCCTAAGGTTGAAGATGAGCTTATAAAAAGTCCAAGGCTCGTTCACCACTCATCCATATACAAAGAATCACCATAGTTAAGAACTTGGTGAAGAAGAAGGAAAGGAATAGCTATAACCCGAGGATCATGCTTCAACCAAGGTTGTAGATGATCATGGCCTTACCTAAAGCTTGGTGCTCGAGCTCCCTTTGCTCCTTAAGCTACCATGCATGATATCTAAGAGGTTATGCATGATATCTCAAACAAAGAGAGTTGTGGGGTTTGTAAACTTTCATTAGTAGGTAAAAGGAGAGGTATATATACTTGGGGTTCATGAGAGAGAGTGTATAAGAGGTGTCATCACCATATACTACTAGGTGACACGTGGCCATGAATGGCTGACACGAGTACATGCATGCAAAAACATTTATCTTGATATACAAAAGTCTTGGGGATAATCTAGATATGATATTTTGACCATCCCTTATCTTGTTATATAAGATATCTCATATTTATCACACAAATTATGTAATCCGATACAACTTTTTTGCAAGGAGCATCTAACTCATCATGGATCACCTCGTTGATGTGCTTTGGCAGTCATGGCCTTTTACAAGAGTTCACAAACCGATATGGGATCTCCTATATGTCTCTTTGGTCGATAGGCACTCCCATATCAAGTCTACACCTCGATACAGCTCAAGTAAGGGCTTCAACTAAACATCATTTCTTGGTATTTTCATCACCAAGAGTACTATCATTCAAAGATGATTCAAACATGGTGTCTCCTTCTTTATATCTTCTCTAAAGGATACATAGAGGGATTAGGGACACTCTATAGGTAATAACTTTCATATCAACCCAATATCTTGGGTAAATTACAATTTGTACCAAAATTGGTACACAAGGCCGCACTAACATTGTTCCAACAAACTCAAACATGGAATTTTAGGCTTTCCACAAGCCACCACTTAGCATCATTCTCTCTCTTATGATGCTAAAACACATGAAGTTCATTAAACATGTAACATATTGCAATATAACCCCTAATCTTGGGTAAATTGCATTTTGATCCAAAAATAAGAGAACATTGCTCAAACCTTATTCAAACAGAACCAAACTTGAAACATAAGTTTGTCACCTAATAACAAAACACTTTAGAGGATTATATTAAAGTTCTTAGCATCTTATTTAAGCTAAACAAATAGGGTTAGCCCTAACCCAGGTCATGTATGTTACAATTATAAATCCCTAACAAGGATTTTGTCCCTGAAATCCCAGATGAAGGAAGGCAATTGTTATTCATGCATCATATCATCAAGCCTCTACATAACATCTTATTGTCATGGAGATGCCATAAAACTTTGACCAGTACAAATTCCTTCCATTCAGGGTCATCATAGAATCTGTCATATAGGATACCCATTCAACTGTCCTTTTCATTAATGATTGTAATGTCAATTCTATGTTAGGTAACACTTTCTAAATCAGAGAAGTACTATACTTCGAATAATTCAGGTGTCAGACCTTATTGACTTATCACCTTCTCAATCTTACATATTTATGTGATAAGATTCTTGACCTTGGGAGTCTTTCATACTCCTTACTTAGTTTAGCATTTCTCCTCCAAGGAAAAACCAGAGTTACATTCTATCACCCACTTGGGACTACAAGTCTTATCATACATTTGTTGTGCCACTCTAATATGCTGACACAACACTAAACTTACTTATGACTTGTACCAACTATCCCATTAGATGTCTATTTTGTTGTCATAAGGAGAGGTTACTTATCATAGAAGAACTTATCTCCTAGGTATCTCTATATGTTATATATATATAAGTTGCCTCAACAAATCTAGATAGGGATATTCTAATGTATTATTTTTAGCTTGATAAACTTTTTCCCAAAATGATTCTACAATTGTTCCTTCAATTGATACATCCTTATCGATGTAATGTTTATGTAGAGCATAAACCCCTAACATATGATATACATACTATAGTTATCTCAAAGTTGGCCCTTCTAGGTAACCAAACATTATTCATCTTATCAGAAGTCATGTTCTCATTTCCTCATACCATTGAAAGTTCTTATATACTAGGTTTCTTTACCTTGGTATCTGTTATATGTGCCAAAAACACATCACTTCCTCATCATATCCATCTCCCTATTTTTATTACCAAAGCCAAACCTATAATAAGATCTTTCTTTCATCTTGGGACATTACTTATCACATATAACTTTGTCTTGGAACCAAAATTGAAGACTGGCTGATACTTTTCAAAGTACCCATATATAGATTACTTCGAATCCTTACACATCAGGTGTCATAAGACTTACTTAATTGTCATGTCCCTACAAGGAAAGAACATAAGGAAACATCTTCCTTTATATTACCCCATCATTATCTAGAGTTGTTTATCAAGGAATACAAATTATCACCTTCTTTGATTATTGCATGAACTTTTCACTGTTCATCTGTCATTCAATCTTGTTTCATCTTAGGTTCCTTGCCATCAACATAGGAATTATAAAGATGATTACATGTCATCATTACTTTCTTTGTTATTGTCTACTATACTCATGAATCATTTTCTGACTTTATTTATTTTCATATCATGATAAAGATCTTTACTTTTCACATGTAATTTATTGAACAAGGATCATCTCCCTTGTTTCCTTCCTCTTTTCATGAGGATTGTACTTTTTACTTCCTCATACACACAGACTGGTTTGAGATAAGTTCATTTTCTATTTCATTGCAGTTAGGATGGGATAGAAATATCCGTGCCATATTTTTAGTTTCAGTGTGCTCTTTAGATTGTCTCAAAATGACTACTTGATCAGAGTTATTAGAAAGATAACAATCTAAGAGTTCCATACTTACCCTACTTTGAATAGTTGAATACCTAGCCAGGGTATACAAGTATTGAGATTAGGTAGTATACACCTTGTTTGTATCATATACCTTACTTTTCATATCATTCAAAATCATAGGACTTACTATCCATGGATTTTCTCTAGGCATCTCTTTTAATCCTCATCCTCTTTTATGCAGATAAAAGAAATAATAAACATTTTAAAGATTACTGAATAGAATGTAAGTCCTCACCTTCCTTATGTCCTCATAGGACTAATCAAAGGAAGTTCAACTCCAATTACTTTCTTATAACTAGTAGAAAATTTAGGAAAAGACATATCAAATGACACAATTTCATCTGACTTGTCTCAGCTCATGGATCAATTACTGTCTCAGGATGATTCATTGCATAGAATCTTATCGTTGCCTGATTCCAATGTCATGCCCTATAGTTTGGTGTAGATGGACCTGCTTGGGACGCCTGTCCACATCCTCGTGTGCCACTACTAAACCATTTCCCTTAAGAGTCTTGTTGACTCTGCCTCGGTGGTTGGGTCATTCCCTTCTTTCTTTTCAAACAAATGGATCTAACATGCCCAACCTTTCTACATTTATGACATATCTTACATGCACTCCCAGGTCTTGTCGGCCTTATAACTGATGTAGAAGTTAAATCAATAGTTCTAACTGGTGGAACATTAGGTCCTTTTCCCTTTCTTGGTAGCCACTGCCCTGGTACATTAGGTGTTTGTTGCATTGGTGGCACCAAAAACTTCCCCTTTTTAGAGCTACTAGGCATCTGTTCCCGTGTTTGAATAGATCTTTTCTTAATTTCTACCTCATGATTCTTTACTGGATAGTCCTTTATAAAATGTCCTGGTTACCTACACCTGTAGAAAACTCTGATTATGTGTCGTAACCCAATTCTTTCGACATTTTCCATTGCTCCAACATAACTATATTGATCAGAAATCCTAGTAGAGCCGAAAATTTCATTATTGGGGACTGGTAATCTAGGTTGTATTGCTTGTATCTGATCCTCGATACACCTCAATGTTGTAATAACTAGTCCAGTGAAAGCATTAAAAGAAGGGTTCTCTATCATGGCTGGATCAACATGGGGATTCTCAGGTAGTCGTCCTTCTCTCACATGATCCCTTGCACCTTCTCTTAGTGCAACAACATTGCTTTCAGCAATGTCATATTCCCCAGACATTTTAAGCTTTACCCCTTCTTCTGCATATGTAGAAGTCACTATAAGATATACTGGAGGACACTAGAACAAACTCAACACCTTAGTCCTTTGTCTCTGTATACTAAGAGAACCTTAAGCTCTGATATCAAAACTTTTTGATGACCTGACATCAAATCTAGCCATCACCAGTAATAATTGTGGAATAATCATAAGCAGCAGATTAACAAAATCACTAAAAATTAAAACCATTTTGCAAGGAGATCCTCTTCCAGGAAACTCTTATACATATCATAGTTCTCATTGTACATGCACTGTATCATCTCATCTCGAGGACAACATATAACAGTTGATTTTCTAAATCCCATGCATAATCAACACAAAACCTTGACGCATACTAGCCAAAATATCATATTGTTCATAAAACCATTATGTACAAACTCTAAGGACCTGAGAGTATAGAGACGACACATAGGACTTCTATCTACAAGACATGATAGACAGTACACTCAACCTGAGCTATTATTGCTGCCCCGACTATTATTGTTCTTCCTCTGCAGAACAATCTCTACCTCCTCATACATGTCCACCTAAAAATTATGGATCTCACGGGGTGAGACAATTGTCCCAATGAGAGATATAACTTTCCGCCAATAATATTATTATCACAAATAAGTAGTATAAAATTGAGCAGAGGCTCTTTTATATTAACAAGCAGGATTAATCATTGTTATAAATAGAACAAAGTAATCTCTTCTCTTAGAATAATGCATCTATCTATGGTAGAGCAATAAATCATCTATTCACTTTACAAGGAATATAAACAAACATGTATAACATCTATCCAATTAGGATGTATAAAAGAAATGTACATCAACAATGTTTTCTGTATTCGATCCTTAAGCAAATATGCTACACAGTTGATTACATATTTACAATCACACTTATGCCCTGAGGAGATGAAGTATATCATTCATGCTCCAACCGACCACAAACTTCTCACAAGTTGGTACCATAAAAGGTCAATGATAGAGCCAGCTGCAAAGACCTCACCTATCTCGGTCAGTACGGGACTATTGGTAGTGACATCCCGTGTCAAACTACAAAAATCTTGCCAGGGTATAGTGACATCTTTGCTTAGACTTACAGCCACAACGTGCACTCTCTTCAGGAAAAAACATACCTACAACCTTCCCCAATTTTAAAATTATTGAGTCATGGCATATAGCCATACTCTGAGCCACTGCCAGTTCACCATGCTCATTACTGAGTCTACGACTGCAGTCACACTCGATCCAGGATATGGCATATAGCCAATCCTGAAGATTGTGGACGTAAGGGGATCGACTCACATATGGCCGTCCAAGCTCACACCCCCACATAATAAAAAATATGTGCTCCAGGTAATCCCGTGGGAAATACATGTTACACCATTTCAGCAAATTCTGACACTGATGGATCTATGGCCAGGGCAACTACATTTTATGGTTCCTAATGATATATTAAGTGCATTACAATATTCTTTTAGCATCAAACAAGTTATAAGCATCAATCATAAACAAATGCTACAAAGAAAGGTGTAATACATCAATCAAGTACTTTTCTAATCTTTGGAACACTTTTAGATACACGACACTCAGGATCTCAGTCCCTTATCATATTACTGGGGATTCTTATCCCTTATCATCATCATCATCATGATTACTGGATCTGGGTATTCAAACCCTTAGATCATTACCGAACATTGTCACCTATGTAATAGGTAATTGTTACCTCTAGGTACTCAAACCAAGGTATTAATTACACTTGTAGTACAAGTATTCCACATAGCTCACAAGGCCCATTAAACATCTAGTCACCTCTCACTAGGAAACAACTATCTTTTTAGGATATCAGACTATATAAACATTATACTTGTTTTACAAATATTTAACAGGGCTCACAAGGCTCATTTAAATATGTATCATATAAAACATCATAGCTCATACCTGGCAATGCTCATCATCTCATAGTTACTGAATGATTTGCACTTCATGATAAAAACACTAGCAGTATATGACATTACAATGCAATTCAAGAGAAACACATACTTCCCATTATTAGGGTTAGGATTTCCCATTTTAACTGAATGGGGTTTCATATTCACTTCATCACTATGTGATATAAGATAAATACATCCTTCCCATAATTAGGGTTAGGGTTTCTCAATCTAACCGATTAGGGTTTTAAGTGCATACCATCACCCTTCGTTAGGGTTTTCCCCTTATTAACAAATTGAAGATTCAAGATCATATTATCACTCATCATTTAAGATTTACCTTTATTAACCACTTAGAATTTTTGAGATCACATCATAAAAGATTAAACCCTAATTCATACTCCATTCATACTAGGAATATCAACATATACTCATTACACAATTTTTATTCAAATATAAGTTTCGCTTTCATCCTTACTAGGATGTTGATTGCACCATACTTTTATTAAGTTGGCTCTATAATCCTCTTAAGGTACATCACATCACCATTATCAAATTGCACTAAACGCATTATCTTTTAATGTTGCATTTAACACAACACACAACATAGGTCACTCAATCAAGTATATATGATTGATGTATTCCCCTCATATCAGGTATCAAGATGTGTGTATGCTACCATATTATGCTTGAGATACAACCTTAACATCATATCAGGTATCCATATCGGGCATATGGCATAGCCTCATGATCATATCGTGTTTAGGGTGTATCCCCTAATACCATAACATGTACCCATATTGAGTTGGCTATCACTTAGATTTTATCCTCTCAATTTAACCTCATATCGTGTATGGGCTGAATACTTAACCCCATATTGGGTATAAGGGGTATACATGATACCATATCATGCACAAGGTGTGCACCATATCGGGAATAGGGTATATTCCTCATCATGGTATCATCTTTAGAAGTATATACACAATACCATATCGGGTTTCTATGTTGGATTATCATATCAGGTCACCAAGTAGGTTGACATATCAGTTTAGCATATTGGGTAGACCATTATGCTTTTACCCCTTTTTTATACTTTCAAGGAATCAATTCTTATCATATAATTGAAAAACAAGCTAGATATTTTGTTGAGCTCTTTCACACATTCCTTTACACAAAATGACAGGGTGTGTCAGATTTCATTCCATCAACTAAGGTTTCAATACTGTATCGTTTAGAGTATCCATTTGACACCATATCGTGCATGAGGTATGGACTTGACCTCATATCAGGTATAAGGTGCAAGTTGGTACCACTCATATCATTCATGAGATATCATTAATTACTATATCGAGTTACCCATCATCTTGGGTTTATCATATCAGGTTTCATATCACCATCTAGGGTTTCAACCCATATCAGGTTAGGGTATAATCCTAACACCATATCATGTAGGAGGTGAATACTTGACCCCATATCATGCTCATGGTGTGTATATGTTTTACACATATTTCACATGAGGTATACACTCCTCACCATATCATGTTTATGGTGTGTTCATATCAACATGTTGGGTTACTTACCCTCTAGGGTTTTCTATATCGGGTTGGAACATATGCTTGACTCCATGTCGTGCATAGGGTGTATACTTGATCTCCTATCATGCACATGGTGTTTTCTTGACACCATATCGTGTACACATCATATGATTCATCATCATATCATGTATAAGGTATATGCATCCTCATTGTATCATGCTAGTTGTGTATTTACCTCACCATATCGGTTAAAGGTGATTCAACCCAATATCGGGTTGGACCATGATGATGTCATCATTACCAACCTCTAGATTCTTGTTCTTACTGTTCTAGTTTATGGACAAAAGTCCTAACAAATTTTTGGAACTCATAGGAACATTGATTAATCAAAGTTATTCGAAATTGAAGTAGATCAACAAGTTCAACAATATTAAAGGTGAATAATAACAAAATTGGGTTTAAGTTATATAACCTGCCTCAAGAACAACTTCAAAGCTCCAAGATCCAAATCTTAACATTCATAAGGTTGAAGATGAGCTTATCAAAAGTCCAAGGCTAGTTAACCACTCCTCCATATACAAATAATCACCATAGTTAAGAACTTGGTGAAGAAAAAGGAAAGGAATAGCTGTAACCCAAGGATCATGCTTCATCCAAGGTTGAAGATGACCATGGCCTTACCTTAAGCTTGGTGCTCGAGCTCCCTTTGCTACTTAAGCTGCCATGCATGATATCTAGAGGCTATGCATGATATCTCAAAGAAAGAGAGTTGTGGAGTTCGTAAACTTTCATTAGTAGGTAAAAGGAGAGGTATATATACTTGGGGTTCATGAGAGAGAGTGTATAAGAGGTGTCATCATCATATACTACTAGGTGACACGTGGCCATGAATGGTTTACACATGTACATGTATGCACTAACATTTATCTTGACATGCAAAAGTCTTGGGGATAATCTAGAGATGATATTTTTAGCATCCCTTATCTTGTTGGATAAGATATCTCATCTTTATCACACAAATTATGCAAACTGATACAACGTTTTTGCAAGGAGCATCTAACTTGTCATGGATCACCTTCCAGAGGTTCTTTGGCCGTCATGGCCTTTTCCAAGAGTTCAAAAACCGATATGGTATCTCCTATATGGCTCTTTGGTCGATAGGCACTCCCATATCAAGTCTACACCTCGATACATCTCAAGCAAGGGCTTCAACTATACATCATTTCTTGGTATTTTCATCACCAAGAGTACTATCATTCAAAGACAATTAAAACATGGTGTATCCTTATTTATCTCTTATCTAAAGGATACATATAGGGAGTAGGGACACTATAGAGGTAATAATTTTCATATCAACCCAATATCTTGGGTAGATTACAATTTGTACCAAAATTGGTACACAAGGCACTAACATTGTTCCAACAAACTCAAACTTGGAATTTTAGGCTTTCTACAAGACACCACTTAGATTCATTCTCTCTCTTATGATGCTAAAACACATGAGGTGCATTCAACATGTGACATATTGCAATATAACCCCTCATCTTGGGTAAATTGCATTTTGGTCCAAAATAAGAGAACATTGCTCAAACCTTATTCAAACAGAACCAAACTTGAAACATAATTTTGTCACCTAATAACAAAACACTTTAGAGGATTAAATTAAAGTTCTAAGAATATTATTTAAGCCAAACAAATAGGGTTAGACCTAAACCCAGGTCATGGATGTTACAATTATAAACCCCTAACAAGGATTTCATCCCCGAAAACCCAGATGAAGGAAGGAAATTGTTATTCATGCATCATATCATCAAGCCTCCCCATAACATCTTATTATCATGGAGATGCCATAGAAATTTAACCAGTACAAAGTCCTTCCATTTAGGGTCATCATAGAATCTGTCATACATGACACACATTCAACTGTCCTTTTCATTAATGATTGTAATGCCAATTCTGTGTTAGGTAACACTTTCTAAATCAAAGAAGTACTATTCATACTTCGAATAATTTAGGTGTCAGACCTTATTGACTTATCACCTTCTCAATCTTACATCTTTATGTGATAAGATTCTTGACCTTGGGAGTCTTTCACACTCCTTAGTTTATCATTTCTCCTCCAAGGAAAAACCAGAGTTACATTCTATCACCCACTTGGGACTACAAGTCTTATCATACATCTGTTGTGCCACTCTAATCTGCTGACACAACACTAAACTTTCTTATGACTTGTACCAACTATCCCATTAGATGTCAATTTTCTTTCCATAAGGAGAGATTAGTTATCAAAGAATAACTTATCTCAGAGGTATATATATATATATATATATATATATATATATATATATATATATATATATATATATATATATATATATATATATATATATAAAAGTTGCCTCAACAGATCTAGATAGGGATATTCTAATGAATTATTTTTAGCTTGATAATTTTTTTTCCCAAAATGATTCTACAATTGTTCCTTCAATTGATACATCCTTATCGATGTTATGTTTATGTAGAGCATAAACCCCTAACATATGATATCCATACTATAGTTATCTCAAAGTTGGCCCTTCTAGGTAACCAAACATTATTCATCTTATTAGGAATTCATGTTATCATTTCCTCATACCATTGCAAGTTCTTGGATACTAGGATTCTTTACCTTGGTATCTGTTATATGTGCCAAAAACACATCACATCCTCATCATATCCATCTCTCTGTTGTTATTACTAAAGCCAAACCTATAATAAGACCTTTCTTTCATCTTGGGACATTACTTATTACATATAACTTTGTCTTAGAACCAAAATTCAAGACTGGATGATAGTTTTCAAAGTACCCATATATAGATTACTTATAATCCCTACACATCAGTTGTCGTAAGACTTACTTAATTGTCATGTCCCTACAAGGAAAGAACATAAGTAAACATATTCCTTTATATTACCCCATCATATTCTAGGGTTGTTTATCAAAGAATAGAAATTATCACCTTCTTTGATTATTGCATGAACTTTTCATTGTTCATGTGTCATTCAATCTTGTTTCATCTTAGGTTCCTTGCCATCATCATAGTAATTATAAAGATGATTACATGTCATCATTCCTTTCTTTGTTATTGTATACTATACTCATGAATTATTTTCTGACTTTATTTATTTTCATATCATGGAAAAGATCTTTACTTTTCACATCTACTTTTTTGAATAGGGATCATATCCCTTTTTTCCTTCCTCTTATCATGAGGATTGTACTTTTTACTTCATCATACACACAGACTAGTTTGAGATAAGCTCAGTTTCTATTTCATTATAGTTAGGATGGGATAAAAATATCCATGCCATATTTTCAGTTTCATTGTGCTCTTTAGATTTTCTAAAAATGGCAACTTGATTAGAGTAATTAGAAAGATAACAATCTAAGAGTTCCATACTTACCCTACTTTCAATAGTTGAATACCTAGCCAGGGTATACACGTACTGAGATTAGGTAGTATGCACCTTGTTTATGTCATATACCTTACTTTTCATATCATTCAAAATCATAGGACTTAGTATCTCTGGATTTTCTCTAGGCATCTCTTTTACACCTCATCCTCTTTTATACAGATAAAAGAAATTATAAAACATTTTAAAGATTACTGAACAGAATGTAAGTCCTCATCTTCCTTATGTCCTCATAAGACTTATCAAAGGAAGCTCAACTAAAACTACTTTCTTATAACTAGCAGATAAAATTAGGAAAAGACATATCAAAATGACACACTTTCATCCGACCTGTCTCATCTCGTGGATCAAAAACTGTCTCAGGCTGATTCATTGCATAGAATCTTGTCGTTGCCTGATTCCAATGTCGTTCTCTATAATTTGGTGCAGATGGACCTGCTTGGGACGCCTGTCCATGTCCTCTTGTGCCACTGCTAAACCATTGCCCTTGAGAGTCTTGTTGACTCTACCTTGGTGGTTGGGTCATTCCCTTCTTTCTTTTAGGACAAATGGATCTAACATGCCCAACATGTCTACATTTATGACATATCTTACATGCACTCCCTGGTCTTGTTGGCCTTATAACTAATGTAGAAGCTAAATCAAGAGTTCTAACTGGTGGAACATTAGGTCCTTTTCCCTTTCTTGGTAGCCACTGCCCAGGTACATTAGGTGTTTGTTGCATTGATGACACCAAAAACTTCCCTTTTTAGAGCTACTAGGCATCTGTTCCCGTGTTCGAACAGATCTTTTCTTAATTTCTACCTCGTTATCCTTTACTGGATAGTCCTTTATAAAATGTCATGGTTGCCTACACCTGTAGAAAACTTTAATTCTGTGTCATAACCCAATTCTTTCGACATTTTCCATTGCTCCAACATAACTATGTTGATCAGAAATCCTGCTAGAGCCTAAAATTTCATTATTGGGGACTGGTAATCTAGGTTGTATTTCTTGAATCTGATCCTCGATATGCCTCAATGTTGTCATTACCAGTCTAGTGAAAGCATTAAACGTAGGGTTCTCAATCATGGCTGGATCAACCTGGGGATTCTCAAGCAGTCATCCTTCTCTCGCCTGATCCCTTGCACCTTCTCTTAGTGAAACCGCATTGCTTTCAACAATGTGTTCCTTGTGTTCTCCAGAAATTTTAAGTTTTACCCCTTCTTCTGCATATGCAGAAGTCACAATAAGATATACCGGAGGACACTATAACATACTTGACACCTTAGTCCTATGTCTTTGTAGACTCATCGAACCTTAAGCTCTGATACCAAAACTTTGTGACGACCTGACATAAAATCTAGCCATCACCAGTCATAATTGTGGAATAATCATAACCAGCGGATTAACAAAATCACTAAAAATTAAAACTATTTTGCAAGGAGATCCTCTTCTAGGAAACTCTTATACATATCATAGTTCTCATTGTACATGCACTGTATCATCTCATCTCAAGGACAACATATAACAATTGTTTTGCCAAAACCCATACATAAGCAACATAAAACCTCGAGGCATACTAGCCAAAATCATTGATTGTTCATAAAACCATTATGTACTGACTCCAAGGACCTGAGAGTACAGAGACGACACATATGTCTTTTATCTATAAGACACGACAGACAGTACACTCAACCTGAGCTGTTATTGTTGCCCCAACTATTATTGTTCTTCCTCTACAGAACAATCTCTACCTCCTCGTACACGTCCACCTAAAAATTGGGGATCTCACGGGATGAGACAATTGTCCCAGCAAGAGATATAACTTTTCGCCAATAATATTATTATCACAAATAATTAGTATAAAACTGAGCAGATGCTCTTTTATATTAACAAGCAGGATTAATCATTGTTATAAATAGAACAAAGTAATCTCTTCTCTTAGAATAATGCATCTATCTATGGTAGAGTAATAAATCATCTATTCACTTTACAACGAATATCAAGAAACATGTATAACATCTATCTAATTAGGATGTATAAAAGAAATGTACATCAACCAATGTTTTCCGTATTCGATCCTTAAGCAAATATGTTACACAGAAGATTACATATTTACAATCACACTTATGCTCTGAGGAGATGAAGTATACCATTCATGCTCCAACCGACCACAAACTTCTCACAAGTCGATACCATACAAGGTCAATGATAGAGCCGACTGCCAAGACCACACCCGTCTTGGTTAGTACGAGATTACTGGCAGTGACATCCCATGTCAAACTACAAAAAACTTGCCAGGGTATAGTGACATCTTCGCTTAGAGTTACAGCCGCAGCATGCACTCTCTTCAGGAACAAACAGGCCTAAATCCTTCCCCGGTTTTAAAATTATTGACTCATGGCATATAGCCATACTCTGAGCCATGGGCCAGTTCATCGTGCTCATTACTGAGTCTACGACCGCATTCGCACTCGAGCTAGGATATGACATATAGCCAATCCCCAAGATTGTAGATGTAAGGGGATTGGTTCACATATGGCAGTCCAAGCTCACGCCCCCACATAGTCCTAACAACTTTTTTGAGCTCATAGGAACATTGATTAATCAAAGGAATTCAAAATTGAAGTAGATTAACAACCTCAACAATATTTAAGGTGAATAATAACAAAATTGGGTTCAAGCTATATAACCAGCCTCAAGAACAACTTCAAAGCTCCAAGCTCTAAAGCTTCACATTCCTAAGGTTGAAGATGAGCTTATAAAATTCCAAGGCTCATTCACCACTCCTTCAGATACAAAGAATCACCATATTTAAGAACTTGGTGAAGAAGTAGGAAAGGAATAGCTATAACCCGAGGATCATGCTTCAACTAAGGTTGAAGATGATCATGGCCTTACCTTAAGCTTGGTACTCGAGCTCCCTTTGATCCTTAAGCTACCATGCATGATATATAAGAGGGTATGCATGATATGTCAAAGAAAGAGAGTTGTGGGGTTCATAAACTTTTATTAGTAGGTAAAAGGAGAGGTATATATACTTGGAGTTCATGAGAGAGAGTGTATAAGAGGTGTCATCACCATATACTACTAGGTGACACATGGCCATGAATGGTTGACACATGTACATGCATGCACTAACATTTATCTTGATATGTAAAAGTCTTGGGGATAATCTAGAGATGATATTTTTACCATCCCTTATCTTGTTGGATAAAATATCTGATCTTTATCTCACAAATTATGCAAACTAATACAACTTTTTTGCAAGGAGAACCTAACTCATCATGGATCACCTCCTTGAGGTGCTTTGGCCGTCATGGCCTTTTCCAAGATTTCACAAACCGATATGGGATCTCCTCTATGGCTCTTTGGTCGATAGGCACTCCCATATCAAGTATACACCTCGATACATCTCAAGTAAGGGCTTCAACTATACATCATTTCTTGGTATTTTCATCACCAAGAGTACTATCATTCAAAGATGATTTAAACATGGTGTATCCTTCTTTATCTCTTCTCTAAAGGATACATAGAGGGAGTAGGGACACTCTATAGGTAATAATTTGCATATCAACCTAATATCTTGGGTAAATTACAATTTGTACCAAAATTAGTACACAAGGCACTAACATTGTTCCAACAAACGCAAACTTGGAATTTTAGGCTTTCCACAAGCCATCACTTAGCATCATTCTCTCTCTTAATATGCTAAAACACACGAGGTGCATTCAACATGTGACATATTGCAATAGAAACCCTCATCTTGGGTAAATTGCATTTTGGTCCAAAATAAGAGAACATTGCTCAAACCTTATTCAAACATAACCAAACTTGAAACATAAGTTTGTCACCTGATTACAAAATACTTTAGAGGATTATATTAAAGTTATGAGCATCTTATTTAAGCCAAACAAACAAGGTTAGCCCTAAACCCAGGTCAGGGATGTTACAATTATAAACCCCTAACAAAGATTTCATCCCCGAAATCCCAGATGAAGGAAGGAAATTGTTATTTATGCATCATATCTTCAAGCCTCCACATAACATCTTATTGCCATGGAGATTCCATAGAACTTTGACCATTACAAAGTCCTTACATTCAGATTCATCATAGAATATGTCATACAGGACACAGATTCAACTGTCCTTTTCATAAATGATTGTAATGTCAATTCTGTGTTAGGTAACACTTTCTAAATTAGAGAATTACTATTCATACTTTGAATAATTTAGGTGTCATACCTTATTGAATTTTCACCTTCTCAATCTTACATCTTTATGTGATAAGATTCTTGACCTTGGGAGTCTTTCATACTCCTTACTTAGTTTAGCATTTCTCCTGCATGGAAAAACCAGAGTTACATTCTTTCACCCACTTGGGACTATAAGTCTTATCATACATCTGTAGTGCCACTCTAATCTACTGACACAACACTAAACTTTCTTATGACTTGTACCAACTATCCCATTAGATGTCTATTTTCTTGTCATATAATAGCTTGCTGAAGAATTTAAACAAATGACATGCACAAACTTTAGTGGAAATAAGTTCCTTGAATCAAAGCATAGAGTAGATGTACATAATCTATAGAGAATTGGTAGAACTATGTTCTTGAACCAATTTACCTTTAATCTGATTAGAGGTTCATCACTCACATGACATTCATAAAATCAATTACCATTCTTACAATTTGGCACATTATGGCCATGCCCAAATCTAAACAGGTGCAACCCCACTCATACTGTTGGACTTTCATCAAGTATATATTGTAGTTATATACAGCACCAGTAATTTCTATGAAATCTATTAAGAAAATATATTCAACTTAATCACTACAAATTATTGTTTACATCAAAAGAATGAGATACTATTTATTCCAATACATTGAGTCATCCGATGACTTAGTTTTTCCCATTGAACCTCCTTCTCGGGATCACGGTTCATGAAGGTTGGGTATCCATCACTTTGACTTCTGATATGAACATAATTCCATTCTCCTCAATGTGCTACACACTAGTCTTTGACTTAATGTCTTTGTCAAAGGATTGACCAAGATTAATTTTGACTTTACACAATCCATTAAGATTATGATATCACATATAAGCTACCTCACAATGTTATGACGTAGATGAATATATCTACTCTTCCCATTATAAACTTTGTTTTTAGCTCTTATTACGGAAGCTTGATTATCACAATGAATAAACACTGGTGGATAAGGTTTCTCCCAAATGGGAAGATCCATTAGAACATGTCTTATCCATTTAGCTTCATTTGTAGCTATTTTGAAGGCAATAAACTCAGATTCCATAGTGGAACGAGCTATACATGTTTGATTGGTGGATTTCCAAGACACAACACCTCCACTCATGGTGAAGATGTATCCACTTGTATATTTTAATTCATATGAATTAGAAATCCAATTGGCATCACAAAATCCTTCTAGCACAGTTGGAGATCAACAAAAAATCAATCCATGATTAGCTGTGCCTTTTAGATATTTTAAAACCCTATGTAGAGCATCCCGATGATCCTTGTTAGGATTTTAAGTATATCTACTTAATATCCCCACTACATATTCTAGATCTAGATGAGTACAATTTATTAAATACATTAGGCTTCCAATTACCTACACATATTTGACTTGTTGAACACTAGTACTTTTATTTTTCTTAAGATTGCAGTCAGAATTAAAAGGTGTGCTAACTGACTTACAATCAAATATTAAAAATCTTTTGAGCATTTTCTCAAAATAATGTTCTTGAGAGAGAATGATGTAATCATCTTAATGAAGAAGTTTAATTACTAAAATTACATATGCTTCTCCCATATCTTTCATGTCAAAATTAGAAGCCAAGAAACTTTTTGTACTAATTATTATATCAATATTAGTGCCAAATATAAGCATGTCATCCACATAAAGATATATAATTACACAATCCTAGTTATCAACTTTTGAATATATACATTTATCTCCTTCATTTATATGAAACTATACAATACAATAACTTTATCAAATTCTCATACTATTGTTTAGGTGCTTGTTTCAAGCCATAGAGAAATTTGATTAGTTTTCATACCATATATTCCTTTCCTTGAACAACATAACCTTCTGGTTGATCCATATAATTTTTGTAATCTAAATCTCCATTTAAGAAAATAGTTTTGACATCCATTTGATGTATAACTAATTTCGTATAATAGATGCCAAAGCAATTAAAATCATGATTGAAGAGATTCTAGTTACATGAGAAAAACTATCAAAATAGTCAATATCCTTTTGTTGTTTATATCCCTTGGCAATAATCAAGCTTTGTATTTATCTATAGTTCCACCAGTTTTTATTTTTCTTTTAAAAATCCATTTACATCCTATTGGTTTTATACCTGGTGGGAGATCCACTAATTCTCATGTGTGATTAGCCAATATAGATTCAATCTCACCATTAATTGTTTCCTTCCACAAAGAGGAATCAATGGATTAATAGCATCGTTGTAAGATTGAGGGGCATTATCTAAAATGAAAGAATAGAATTCATCATTGAGATTCTTTTCCTTCCTCATCCTAGTGGATCTTCTAGGTTCTATATCATCAGGTTCTAAAACATCATTAATATTGGATGTACTTGGAACGTTATCCAAAATTTCATTTAAAGGATTAGATAATTTCTCCAAAGGAGTTGTCATAGGAAATATATGCTCAAAAAAATTCAACATTTTTACATCCAACAATGGTATTAGGTTCTACAACATTGTTGTTACTTCTAAGACCCAGAAATCTATATGCTGCACTATTTTGGGCATAACATATAAAAATACCACCTAGAGTTCTAGATCCAAATTTTTGTTTCTTAGATTAAGTTAATAATACTTTAGCTAAACACCCACACTTTGAGTTATTTCAAATTAGGAGAATATTCTTTCCATAATTCATATGATGTCATATTCGTCTTTCTACTAGAAATACAATTTTAAAGAAAATAAGATGATCAAATCACTTCCTCCCACACGTTGTTGGGTTCTCCTTAATTAATTAAAAATAGATTTCATCATTTATTTAGAGTTCTATTTTGACATTCAACAATCCCATTATATTGGGGTGAATATGGAGAAGTGTATTCATGTATAATGCCGTCGGTTACATAATAATTATTAAAAAGAGAATAATTATATTCACCACCCCTATCTGAGAAAAGACGTTTGATTTTCTTATTGAGTTGATTTTCTACTTCTATTTTATATTTAACAAACATTTCATAAGCTTCATCCTTTAAATCTAATGAGTATAATTTTGCATAACGTGAGAAATCATCTACAACAATAATATAGAACCTTTTTCCATCTATGGATAAATTTTCTTTTAAATCTCCAAGATCTATGTGTATTTGATCTCGTAATTCCAAATTTCTATGTGAAATTTGAGGACATAGTTTTTCTTTGTAGATTTAGTTTCAGAACATACTTGACATTTATTATTTAAATAAAAAACACCATGTATATCTTTTAGCAAACCTAAAGATTTCATGTGTTGTACATATTTAAAATTAATATGTGCAAGTCTGTTGTGCCACATATCAAAAGAGTCAACGATATAAGCAGAAAAGGAAATTTCATTAGCAGAAGAGTTTGGTACATTCAAAAGAAAGAGGCCATTACAACAATACTCATACCAAGGTATTCCCCAAACATAGAGAGAATGACTTTGTTTGACTCAAAGGACACTTTGACCCCTAAATTAACAAGTTGAGAGATAGAAATTCAATTAACCCTAATGTATAGAACATAAAACACATCTTTGATCATCAGAGTTTTTTCAGAAATCATCTTGATCATGACATTATCCTTTCTGATCACAAGAGAAGCATTGGAGTTTCCCATGACAACCAGATGCTCATCCTTTCCTACTTCTAAGTAGGTCACGAAGGCATCTCTGTTGCCACCAATGTGGTGACTAGTCTCGGAGTCAAAGATCCAATCATGTTTTTGTAATGATCCCATGCTGACCAGGCTGATGAATGCCATGAACACGTTCTCAGACACAAGGTTGGTTGTTGTTTCCACATAGTGCTTGCTTCTTCCTGTGCACGTATTCAGGAGAAGTATGACCACGTTTTCCATAAACACAACCAAAAAGTATTATTTTTCTTAATATCTTTGTTGCCTTTATTTTTATTTGCTTTCCCCTTTTTATTCTTCCAGTTACTTTTCAATTGATCATAAGAATTGTCATTTTGTTTCACTTCATTTTAACAAAATTAGCAGCAGAAGACAATTCTTTTGTTAAATCAGATCTCTCTCTAGATCGGTTTTGATCTTCTACCCAACTATATATAGTCACATAATCAAGTGACATTGCCTTTCTTTTATGTTTTAAATTGTTCTTATAATGTTTCTAAGAACTTAAATTTTTTCAATTAAAGAACCCATAAAGAAAGATTCAGGTAGATAAATCTTCTCATTCTTTAGATCATCAAACATTATTTAAAAATCATGAATTTGAATTGTGATATGTTTATCTTCAATCATATGAAAATTTAGAAAATTTGCAACAATAAATTTCTACATAGACACTTCTTCAAGAACATACTTTTTGTTATGATTTTCCCAAATTTCAGACACAAGTTTAATAAGAAAGTACACATCAAATAATTGATTAGAAATGGTACTTAATATGACCTAAAGACATACGATTTTCCCTTTCCCAACTAATAGAATCAGTTTATGGTTTTTGATTAGACAGAGAAAATGCTACGTTAAATACTTCTAAATCCGTATAAAAGTTTTCTTGCCATCGACAATAATGAGATCCATCAAACGTAACTATTTTAGTAACGTCAGACAAAGGATTTTGTGACACAGTCAAAATAGTAACTACATGTTGGTTAGATGTCGATCGAGCCATAAGTGTAGAATGCGTTTCAAAACCTTCAATGTTCGTACCCATAGAATAAAAAAACTCTTAAGATTTTTGTTCGAGAAGAAGTACAAACCACGGCGAATGCTAGTGCAGCTGGCTATAATGGCGACTACTCTCCCATGATCCAACAAAGGTTGCCACAAACATATAAAAAACATTTTTTTGCTTAACGTCTTTGTTGTATTTATTTTAATTTTTATTTGCTTTCTCTTTCTTATTCTTCCCGTTACTTTTCGATTGATCAGAAGAATTATCATTTTGTTTAACTTTATTGTTAAAGAAATTAGCAGCAGAAGACAATTCTTTTGTTAAACCAGATCTCCCTCTAGACCTATTTTGATCTTCTACCTAAATACATATAATCACATCATAAAGTGGTATTGTCTTTCTTTTATGTTTTAAATTGTTCTTATAATGTTTCCAAAAACTTGGCAATTTTTCAATTAAAGAACCGACAATGAAAGATTCAGGCAGATCAATCTTCCCATTCTTTAAATCATCAAACATTATTTAAAAATCATGAATTTGACTTGTGATAAGTTTATCTTAAGTCATATATGAAAATTTAGAAAATTTGCAATAGTAAATTTTTGCATAGACACTTCTTCAAGAACATACTTTTTGTGAAGATTTTTCCAAATTTCAGACGCAAGTTTAATGAGAAAGTACACATCAAATAATTGATTAGAAGTGATACTTAATATGACATGACAAAATACAAATTTCCCTTTTCCAATTGACAAAATCAGTTTTTGGTTTCGGATCAGACAGAGAAAATGCTACTTTAGATACTTCTAAAGCCATATAAATTTTTTCTTGCCATCAAAGATAATGAGATCCATCAAACGGTTCAAATTTAGTAACATCAGGCAAATAATTTTGTGACACTATCAAAATAGTAACTATCTGTTAGTTAGATGTCAACGGAGTCACAAGTGTAGAAGGCGTTGCAAAACCTTCCATGTTCATACCCATAGAACAAAAAAACCTCTTAAGATTATTATTTGAGAATAGATACAAACCACGACGAACGTCAGTGTAGTAGGCTACAACGACGACTACTCTCCTAATATTTTGTTTAACTTCATTGTTAACAAAATTAATAGTAGAAGACAATTCTTATGTTAAACCAAATCTCTCTCTAGATCAATTTTGATCTTCTACCTGAATATGTATAATCACATCATCAAGTGACATTATCTTTCTTTTATGTTTTAAATTGTTCTTATAATATTTCCAAGAGCTTGCCAATTTTTCAATTAAAGAACTGACAATGAAAGATTCAGACAGAACAATCTTCTCATTCTTTAGATCATCAAATATTATTTGAAAATCATGAATCTGACTTGTGATCAGTTTATCTTAGTCATATGAAAATTCAGAAATTTGTAACAGTAACTTACTGTGTAGACACTTCTTCAAGAACATTGTTTTTGTTAAGATTTTCCCAAATTTCAGATACAAACTTAATGTGAAAGTACACATCAAATAATTGATTAGAAATGGTACTTAATATGGCATGGTGACAAATATAATTTGCCATTTCCAAATTGACATAATCAGTTTCTGGTTTCTAATCAGATAGAGAAAATGCTACGTTAAATACTTCTAAAGTTGTTTAAACTTTTTCTTTTCATCGACGATAATGAGATCCATCAAACGGTTCAATTTTAGTTACATCAGGTAAATGATTTTGTGACACTGTCAAAATAGTAACAATCTGTTGGTTAGATGTCGACGGAGTCACAAGTGTAGAAGGCATTTCAAAACCTTCCATCTCGTACCCATAGAACAAAAAAACTCTTAAGATTGTTGTTCGAGAAGAGGTACAAACCACGGCAAAAATCAGTGCACTAGGCTACAATGGCAGCTACACTCCCAGGATCCAACACAATAACGACACAAGCAAAGAAATTAATATGCGAGATTTGCATCCCCCTGTGCGTGGGACACGATGTGCGCCGACGCGCTCGGTTAAACGGTTTCTAGATCGGTCCGACTCAAATCCAGTTGGGTTGTCCCACTATGCACATGCGAAGCCCATATCTAATTGAGTTCCTCAATTATCCTCAATTTGTGTTCACAATCAAATAGTGCAAGCACTAGCGGCGGCTCTCTCCCTAGCTCCCGCGATCTAGGGCTTGCCCCATCGCTGACTCTGCTCGGGGGGGAGGCTGCCTGCCGACGAGCAGCGTTCCCTCTCCCCCTGGGCTTCTTCTTCCTCGGCTGTCTCAAGGTGCTTCGACGATCGGAGCCTTCGCCTACTTTTCTTCTAGGACCCGTCCTTCTCAGTGGTGGTACTCGGCCTCGGATCTAGAGGCTGCGACGCTGGTGGTTTGGGCGGCGTGCCCTGGTGGTGCTTTGGCTCGCTGGGGTGGAGCGGAGAGTGGGTGATGTGTCCTGATCGTCAGTCCCTACGATAGTCGAGACCCCCCGCCCCCGTGCTTCTTCGCGGGCCTCCCTGTTGTTTTCTTGTTTTCTTTGCTGCAGGTTTTTCTGCCCATTTCTCGTCGCTCGTCGGCGTTGTTGTCGCCGCTTATCGACGTTGTTGTTCTCTCTGTTTGGGAACTATGAGTCTTGGCTCTTGCTGGCCTCGATTTCTTCTGTTCGGATTCACTACTGGGTCTATGGCTCTGCATGTGGCGGAAAGCACTGGTCTGTATATTTTTCGTTTGCAGGTTTATCATCTCCGATCTGTGCTCAGGTTGAAGGAATCTCTTATGAAAAGCTGCTTAGGTCAGCCTAGTGGAAAAGAGATCAATGCAGAAGCGTTCTATTATCATTCCAATATGAGGTTTGGGGATCGGATAGCCCTGCTCTTGGTTGTATGTACTTCCAGAATCACTTTTCCTATGTGTAGATGCCGTATGGCTTTTCAGTAATGAAGATGTTCGGATTGCTAAAAAAAAACTATGACCATGTACGAATAATATAATAAAAATTCCTCATAAAATAATGTCAAAATTAATATTATACAATATGTTAAACAATAATTAACCAAAATTTATATTTATAAACACATGAAATGTGGATATTATTACAATACTTTTGTACACACAAAGTGAAATAAAAATATTGTGATGTAATTTTAATCATAATGTCTTTATTAAGATTATAGTTGTACCATAATAACATATTTTTTAAAGGAGCGACATATGCACCATAACCACTTGTTGATGTTATTATGATTTAAATATATTATGATTTTTAACGGATATGATTTTTACGTGTGTTTGCCATCCTTTCTTATTTATATTACACATCAAAAATTAACAATGTTTCTAATGATTTCAATATTTACACTTACAACAAACCAATCACATGGAAGTAAATGAACTTAAATTCCAGAAATTGAACTAGAATTAGCAGAAAATGAGTTCCATAAAACTTATAACTTACACCAAACCAATAGGAGCCTAAAGGAAAAATACAGTTTAAACCCCACATGATGGAGCGTTTGATTACTACGTACAGGATGGTGGTTTGGAGGTGAAGTGGGTCGATGTGAAGGAGCGGATCGACTTAGTTCTGGATGACAGTTTTCTAAGATAGAAAACCACCTCCTAACTGACGCGGTGGAGCGTTCAATTGGACTTCGCATATTGACACTATTTCCTATTATCATATCAAAATGGTTCAAAAGTTTTATAGAAAAAAGATGGTTCAAAAGTTTGAGGCTATATTTGAGACGATTGGTTTTCTTATCCAAAAAGGATCAACACAATTTGTTGCACGTTTGTCTTATAATTTTATGTAAATCATTCAGACTTAAGTAGTCTTGTACCCATTCATTAATTAATAACTATGAAATCTTACTGTTATCATTTTATTATTGATTGAATTCCCGTTAAGGAACATACACGCAACAACTGTCAGTTATTAACCTCTTTCTCTTGTGCCCTTTGGGGTCAACCCGTACTTGCTCTACAACCAACAACATTCAATACTAACTGATTCAATAGTTTTTGGCTCAAACCAATATTCAATGCAAAGGCTCTGTAATGTTCTACCTCAGACTCTGGCTTCTATTGTATTTTATGTGATGGGTTCTTTCATTCATGTTTATATAAAGTTTGATTCAATGTTTTTGAAGAGTTTGATTTAATGTTTAAATCAAATATTATACTTTAATATACAACTTTGATTGGCTCTTCCATTATCCTGCTTTACTACAACATAAATCACATCTGGAAACACCTTTTTGATCGACTGTTACTTAGTAATAACCAATAACATAAGTTAATACCATGGTTTTAGAATTTAAATCACTGTCTAAATTGGGACACATAAATCACTTAAGTAAAACAAATTAGACGATTACTTTCTAGAGAAACGTATGTTGAAATTTTTAGACCGTTAGTTTTATTTCAGAATCATCGTAATATGATTATATCAGCCCTCCGGAAGCAAATCCTTCTCATTCCGTCTTTCACTTCATCTAGTGAGAGTAGGCTCTTGAGCTCTGGCAATTTTGGTCTGGATCGTTACCATTGCTCCCATATTAGGATTGCTGCCATTGCACCCTTCTTTGTTGAGAGCAGCACTTGCGTCCAACGTCGCCATTGTGCCTAGATCCCATTGACGACTGTTGCTACCAAGTGGCGTAGCCACATATAGACCTGGGTGGGAAGTGCCTTACCCAGGATCTGTATTTCAGACTATTTGATCTCTATTTGATTTGGAATTTAGTGGAAAATATCCATTGTGTCCTATCCTATTCGGCTGTAAATGGCTATGTATATAATGGTGTCCCTCCAGCCCAAATTTCCTGACTACGCCACTGTTGCTACCTCCACCGTGGAAGTCGCTGCCTGCTTTGTTGCTTTGTAAAGCGTCACATCCATAATGAATGTATTGATGTTTTTCATACCCCGGTTCATTTTTCTTATAGTTGAATACAAGGGAGGCACACGCCGAGACATAATTTTAGGGTGCCCATTCTTAGAAAGTGTCAAGGCTATGATTGATGTACGTACGAAAAAGTTGAATTGAGTGTTGCAATTTGTAACAAAAGAATCACCTTCACAATGAAGCCTATATAACATGATTCTCCAATACATCAGATGGACGTGGGAGGAGAAGAGGGGGATTTTCATGATTAACATATTGATCAGGACATTCCATTTGGTTCAAGTTGAAGGGCAAGACAATGTACGAATGAGGTACAACACACCCAAGAGCTAGTTGGATGCATCATGTAATTTTCCTTTTTCATTTCAATTCTCATAATTAATACTTTAGGATTTGATCTCTTACGGAGATGTAAATTATTCTGTGCTAGAAGTTTCATATTTTCTTGTTCATTCCATATGCATGATATCCGTGTTGTGGTGTTCAAATTGAATGCATGTATTAAAGATAGTTTGCAGCTAAAATTCTTCATCATAGATGTGTCGTATGGTGGATACGCCTAGCCAAACTCTATAAATTATGAGCACATGTGACGACCCTAATTTTCTCACTCTTTGATTACACTCTTCCTATCTCTATTAGCGACTCATATCACTCAATTTGAGTTCAAGTACATAATTTGAATAATTTAATGCCTAAACGTAGTCACTTGTGCCTATGTTCCAATATATTACATGAATGTGCAATTCCAAACTATGTACCATCCTTAATAAATACCTACCTTGTAAGTGAAATTGATCATCATGAATGAAATATCTTTACCTCCCAATATATAAGGTCAAAAAAGCAGCCACATATATATCCACCACCGCACTTGCGCTACAAACCGTCGTCAACAGTGTGAAAACTTGCTCCCCCACCCTTTCAGCTATTTTGACAGCGGGTGCAAAAAGTCCATGGCCCCTCTTTTCTAGTCAAAAGGTTTTTCTATGGCCAAATCTTTGTTCTGTGGACCGCATCGATCATGTCATATAGAGAAACAGGACTGGAGCTGTATTGGGTTTGGTGGTGGTGACTCGAGAAACTTCCATGCACACCAAGCCATACTAGTTTCCATATTAATCTCAACAACCCGTACACACCCCTGGCCTCTTTCTAACTGAAGTTTTCTGCAGATAACATATTCAATTTAGTGTTGTAGTGCTCTCAATTATAAATCCAATGACGCAAAAATCGCCTTAATCAGAGCCTTGTAGAGAAAGTTATGGCCTTTCAATTTCGAATCAAATTTTACTTGTGTTTCGAATCAATTTTACATGATTTTCAGTCTAAATGGGCCCATCTCTAGCGGCGGCCCATCAAAGTGGGCACAGCCCAGGCACCACCCAAGCTTCAAAACCCTAATGCTTCCTTCTTTTTTGACCATAAGATCATGGATCTATGATGATCCAACTTCCCTTGGTCGTCTCCCTCCTTGATCCGTACACGACGAATGCCACTGTAGTAGTGCCTTTTTTGTTCTCCAATCCGCGACATTTTAGCTCTATTCGAAGCAATTGTCATACTCTATCACCTTTTTTCTTCGATCCCATCACTCCCCCTTATTTTCACTTCTCATCTCGCCCAACAACTCTCCCCTTTCCCCCTGCTTCTCGTCGGTGCCACCATGGGGTCGAGAGGGGTGTTTTCCCTCCATCCACCCTCGACCTGGGATCGAACCACTGCTACCTTCACTGGCCAAGGTGATTTTTCTCCAAAATATGAAATATAATATTTAATGACTCAAAAAGTGGAAAATAATCTTGGATTCATAATTTACACTTTAAAAACAACCTTTGAGTGAATTTTAATGTAATTTGGATAATATTTAATGGTCAAGTGTAGGTTACCAGAGAGAAAGTGTGTACAACCTTCAAAACATTAAATAATGTACAAAGAACTTCAACATGTAAAATTGATGGCAAATTCGTATCTAGGACACTTAATGTGACTCGTGTGTGAAGTTTCATCAAATATGATAACCATAGTGCCTTTAATGCATGAGGAAAGAGAAAATATGATTTGCTTAATTCATGTATCATAAGTTTCCAAATATGAAATCTTATTGCATAATTGGAATCAACATGCTTTAATTGGCCTCTGTACAAAATATCATATAATGTGGATAAAGTTTAGACCCCCCAATTAAAGAGAGAGAAAAATATGAAATAATTAATTTACCCCTTTATTCGATTTCAATCCCGACTATGATTTTTGGTTAATTTGTGTCACACAACTTAATTTTGGTTCTAATTTACCGGGTCACATATGGTTTTACATGTGACGCCTAGATTCCTGCTTTGCTAGATGCGGATTTAATGTGCACCGTCTGATCTTGATCAGACGCATGCTGCTCGTCTCCTACCTTCCATTGTGCGTCTCCCTTTCCTTTTTTCGCACCCGTTTCTTGCTCCCTCTCTGACCCTAATCTCTTTCTCTCCTTTCTTCCTTTTCATCCATTCCCTTCTCCTCCATCTTCCTTGCTTCCTCTTGAACCTGTTGATCCTATAAAATCTAGGGCGTGTAGCATCATAGCCCCAATTCACTAGGCACCGCCCCCTCATCCTGTTTCTCCCCTGTTCTGTTGTTAATATTTGTTATTGTCATTCATGCAACAACGACAGGTGCAATATAATTAACAATTCGGGCAGATCTAAAATAAGAAACGAAGTTCAAACAAGGCAGAATAACAGAAAACAGGAGTTAGATTCGCAAACCAGATCATTCGTTGAGAAACGAACGTGTTACTTAAAGAAATCAGTGCCCGACAATCCTCGCGGATAGGCACCGTTCTCCCAGTCTCAATCCGGCACGAACCTGGAACTTGCGTGTCTCGCTCGCGCTCGTTGCACTGCTACCAGTGCAGCACAACAACCACAGGTACCACTTCCTGACAGTTGCGTTTCGATGAAGAGAAGGAGAAGTCATGCTTCACACAGGAGAATGACTCCACGAAGCGACTTCGGGACGACAACTCTCTCACTCTGGATTAGGGCTCTCAAAACACACGGCGGCAGAAGATTGTTTTTGGTGTGTTTAACCCTAATGACCGGATGCGTATATATAGCCACGCACGTCCCTAATCCTATTCCCAGTAAGACACAAACACTCAGTTGCTCTTGTACACAATACGGAATAATCTGCAAAAGAGAAACACTTTCTAATTAGGATTAATAATTAATTACTTAGTCGTATTGTAGTGCAAAAAGAAGATGGAAGACGGAAGACATTCTCCACAATCTACAATCCACGAGCCCGGCCCGGCGAGGCGTGGCACGCATGCGTTGTGATATGGCAATCCCACCCACCAAGGAGGTGAGCATACCTCCCTCTTAGGACTCCTTTGGACACTAGTGCCCCATGTGATCTTACATATGAGGACCACAAAAGTTCTAGGAGTGAGCAATATGGGATAAAACTTCTTTGCCATTTGCACTAGAAACAACACAACATTCTCACATGTACTTGCTGCACTACATTGGGCTTAACCCATGCTAAATAAACGATTTGCTATAGTAACGACGCTATAGTAATTACGTGCTACAGTAATTACGTGACACTACAGTAACAATAATCATCATTTATCTAACATGTTCTCCCATACTCTTCCTTCTCCTTACCTCTCTAGGTCGTCGAATCTCCCAAGGATGCTCCGATGAGTTCGTCCACGATGCCCGGTCTCATATTCAAGCTTTGGTTTGGACTCATCTGCTTCCGAACCCGGTTCCCGTTCTCCCAACCACTCGGCCGACATGCGTCGTAAGAGATTGGGCTCGTCACCCTATCTCTGGCGATCACGAGGTCTGGAGTCATTTGGGAATCCTTCCTCAACTCATTGGGATGATATTCCAGCCTACAATTTGGGTCTTTTGGCGGTAATCTCTTTCTCCCCTTTTCCATTGCTTCTGCAATTTGAGACCATTTTCCAGTATTTTAGTCCCCATTGTTGTTGCTTTTCCATCCTTCAAACTCGTGTGGACCTAGTGAACCTTCCTAGACTCTTGATACACGGTTTTTAATCTTGATTATCGTCTTCACTGATCTTGCCCTCCTGCCGGTCATGACGGAAGGGTCTGCTTGAGCTAACTAATAAATCCTCCAGATTCATCATTACAGTCGCCAATTCTAGGATTTTTGTGCCTCATATCGACTGGATTACCCTCGTTTTAGCCTACTTTAAGTATCCTTTCAGTCTCGTGTAAATAGTGCATTACTAGCTCAAATTACCCTAGTTTCTAGCTTATTTAATCTCATTTTCCCTACTCACGTTCCCTCTCCTCTGCAGATCATCCTCAACTATCACCAACGGTCATGACCCCTACAACACTGACTCTAGCGGTCTCAAGACCGTTTGAGCCCATGCGGTCTCAAGACCGTTTGAACGTCTGAGAAGTGATGACTGAATTAGCAATGAAGACCGTATGGTCGCATGCATTCCAAACCATTTGGAATAGCACATGCATGAAGCGTTTCGCTGCTATGAAGACCGTTTGGCTAGTGGAGAATCAATATCGCAACAGCAACTAGCACCTCCGTCGGTGCTGTGACCTACTCGCTGACACCACCGCTGCCCACGACAGCCTTCTTGCCACAAGCACCGGCGTCACCATCAGCAGCAATGACGGTGCCCACGAGGGCTTGCTTGCCACAAGCGCCGGCATCGTCTACCTCACCGTCAGCAACATCGACAATGCTTGATCTCAAACCATGAGCGCCGCCGCCGTCTGAATTCACCACCCACTTGCAGCAACCTTGCTTCACCACCATCGTACATGCATGGAGATGCTTCCACTTGCAAACTCTGACGAGCTACTGCTGTGCGAGCACCTGCAACGCCACCCGATCACCATCGTCTCCCTACTGATACTCGCTGCACACGAATGGATCAGCACCGCCTTTATCCACCTTCACCAGCAGCACCGCCGTCGTCCTCTTACACCCTACACGACCAGCAGCACCCACGGACTGCTCGCCGACACCACCGCTGTCCACAACGACCTACCCGCCACAACCACCGGCACAATCCTCCTAAGACAGCAGCAATGCCGATGGCTTTGAGAACACATAGCCAGCAACTTTTGTGCCCACGTGAAGAATTGAGTGAAGACCGTTTGCTGATTGCCATGCAAACCACATGGAGCGACCACACCAGCGAAACCACATGAGCTACGAAACCGCACGACGACAGACCGTTTGCTCGCTTGAGCCGAAACCGCATGAATAGTTGGGAAGTAAAATGCATGAGTCCACGTGACGGAGCGCTGCATTGCGCCAAAGTGAAGCTACCAAGACCAGTTGTTGATTTGCCACACAAACCACATGGCCAATTGCATGCGAGACCGCATGGGGCTGTTGCAAAGCAAGACCACGGGACCGAGACCGTTTAAGACCACGTGAGGCTGAAGAATGCATGATCAATAGAACACATGCAAAAGATCAGTAACTGTCCATGTGAACTGTTTAGACACTTGTAGCTGCTAGGACGTGAAACCACATGAAGCAATGTGAAGTGAAGACCGCATGACCCCACGTGGGCATGAGAATGCATGGCACAAGACTGCATGGAGCGTTGCATTCAAATGGAGTAGCAAGACCGCATGGGCAATTTAATATGAAACCGCATGGGCAATTGCATATGAAACCGCATGAGCAACCATGAGCGCAGGACCGCAAGCACTGAAACCGAATGGCAAGGAAATGCAAAACCGTATGAGCATTATTAGAGCAAACTGTATGAATTAGAAACCGTATGGGACAAAAGGGCACGCACAAGGCGTGACTCCTGGGCCCAAGATATTTTGGAAAACCTATAAATAGAAGGGTAGATGCATGGTCTTAGGTATCCATCTGACGACGGCCCAAGGCTGCCAGACTGAGACCAGTGCCGGGACGCTGCCAGACTGCCCGAACACAGTTTCGGACCAAATTTCACCCACAGCCCCAGGATCTCGGTCTGAGCACAGATCTGGAAAGCTGCCAGACTGGGGACATATCTAGAAGGTTGTTCCATCACCATCTCACCTCTACCATCGTTCTACCATTGTTCTACCTCATTCTACCCATGCAATACTAGAGGTAGACACGACGATCGAGGCGGAGAGACAGGCGTCATCGACCACAACGGAGCAGGCCCGAAGGCTGTGACGATCTACACCGAGCTGTCACAGATCTACTCTTCTGCTCTGACGATGCTTTCTTTCTCTCTCTTCTCTTTCTTTATTGCTCCCTCTATGAGGAGCGAGTAGTTCCATTCACTGGGGGTGCAGGGACTAGCCCCGCTGCCTGTGTTTTTTAACTTGTACTAAAAAGATGTTATCATTCCGATTCAATAATAAATCGTTTCATACATGCTTGAATGTTGGCTGCATTCTTGTATGCATCTATTGTCTTTTGTTGTGGTTTGTCTATGACCGCTCTTGAAGACTCGAATACCGATTTAGTTTTGGTTTCTGGTGTGTGTATCCACCACGCATCCATTTCGGTATCTAGGAATGCTTTCTAAGGAGTGGAGTAAACTCACCTCCATCGTTTACTTTTGTACTATGAAATGGAATCAGTTGATGTACAAAAGTGCAACCTTGACAGGTCGAGGAACACACTCTGAGGAGAGAGTGGTGCAAAGTACTTGACCATTCATTTGGGAATGGTTGACGTGGCAACACTCTCACGTTTCTCGTAGCTATATCCTCGAAAGAGGGATAGTCTATAAGGATACTAATCGATTTGGTAATTATCGCTCGCTTGTTAGTTTTCCGATGCACATTTCACGAGGTTGAGTAAGATTTTCTCTTCGGAGACTATATATCTTCATTGACACGTAGATATGTACCAGATGAGAGTTACTCAACCCGTGAATGATGTGTGCATTACTCTTGTCCTATAAGACATCGGTTTTGTACAACATCCATGTATCTTGCTTACAAGTCTCGCTATGTTTGGTACAAGTAAAACTCATGTGTAGTGGTGGCGAATACCCGCATCACCCCAGTGATCCATCATCATTTGCTAATCTTAGATTTTAATCATTAAACTAGTTTTATTCTTGCCTTTACTTTTGCATGTTTAGGTTAAATAACTCAAATCAAACTTATGGTCTTAGATGATTAACCTAGATTGATATGAAACAAGGAAAGGACACTCAGATTCTTAACGTTGTCCTTTGGGTTCGATCCTAAATCTGTACTATGATAAGGCTTCCACACTCTTGTGGGGTTGGAGCATTTATCTAGCACCAGTTGTAGGTAAACCTAGAGAGGACATCAACTCTATAGGGTTTTTGGTGCATATTAGGACTTCCATTGGAAGAGTAATCTTTTGGTGTAAGTTCTAGCTCCATCAAAAAATGGCATCGTTGCCGTGGACAACGGTATAAGAATCGTCTTTTTCAATTTCCGTGTCGACTTAGGTTTCTCTAGGGTTTTCCATTTTCTTTTCAAAAACCTAAAAAGTGAAGGGCTTAATCTTGCATATCTTCTTGGATTTGAAATGGTTGGTCAAGCATGATAACCTCTTTCCTTGATTTCAGGTACCAACTCTCTTCAAGATGGAGCAGTCAACACCACCAACCGTTAGATGTCAACTATGTGGTGACTATTCTCATGTATCGATTTACTGCTTCAATGTCCCTCCTCTCTACGTGATTTCTCTGCGTCAAGTAATCATGAATCGTATAGTTGGGAACCTCAAAGCGGCCTCTTCATACAACTATGGATATAATGCAAGTTATAATCTATATCACCCTGGAGGCTACTACGAAAAACCTAACTATAGTGGATTTCAAGGCGTGGCCTACAATGTAAAAGGGAACCTAGAAGACGATGAAGTGCATGAAGATCAACACACATTGATGGAAGAACTACGTGCTCTACAAACATCAGTGGCTCAACAACTAGATGATCAGACAACCGCAATCAAGAAGTTGATAGCCGATCTCGATCAACTTATGCAACTTGTCAACACTCCTGAGCAACATGTAGAACAACCACCTATTTCAACTAAGCACATCCCTAGTCCACATGTTGAAATCAATTATGATGATGATTATGAAATCATGTGGGATATGCCTTCCAATGATCTTCATGCATCAGTGCAAGGTGAGGAATCATCTTCAGAGTTAATAATTGAACCCAAGGATGATTTCTTCATAACATTACAAGAGAAAGAATCATCCTTCGAGCCAAGACCTGACTCGAAAAGTGATTCCTGCACTATGCCATTAGGTGAAAGATTGAGTAACCAATATGAGGATTGATGGAGCTTCCACTTACATGGAATTGTGTGCATCAACTAAAAATCCTAAATATGGTAAGTCTTTAAGTTTAGCCTTGCTTATACTAGATTGAGAACTCCACCCACGTATGCTAAGATACGTGGAAGTCTTATCGTAGTATAGTTAAGGGTTGAATCCACGGGACAACAGTCTTGTTGTGAACAACAAGATGAAAAATGCTAGAACTTCACTTAATCTCTTAATAGTAGATACTTAAATCAAAAGATTGGTTTTGTTGTTTTAAACTAAGAACATGTAAAGTAAAGCAAGCAAGCAAAATTTAAAGATCTAAAACAATGATAAGAAGTCACTAGGGTGTGATCGGTTTTCACCGCCACTACACATGGATCAAGACATGCAAAATAAAACATAACCTGCAACAAGAGTTTAGTCAGTTAGTATCTTTGTCGACTTAGTTTCCTTTCAAAGAACTAACTACGAGGAGTGCGGGAATGTTTGCAAAGTCAGCCATCCCCAAACGAATGGTCAACTACTTTGCATCATTCCCTTCACAAAGTGTGTTCCTCGACTCATCAAGGTTGTACTTTCATACGTCAACTGATTCCATTTCATAGTATGGAAGTACAACGATGGGAGTGAGTTTACTCCACTTCTTGAAAGACACTCCTAGATACCGAAATAGATGCATAGTGGATACATGCACCAAGAACCAACATACAAACGAGTTTTGAATCTAATAGTATAAACGTAGACAATTCATACTAAAAGATAAAAGATAACACAAGTTGGTGATCAAGCAACAAGCATTCATTAAACGTTTGATGTTGAACTGAAAAGATATAATCTCTATATTGCAAACTATGGATTACATTACATGAGATGAAAATATGGGTAGCGGGGCTACTCCCCGCACCCCAGTGAGAGAGAGACTACTCGCTCATAGCTAGGACAAGGAAGGAGGCAAGAAGAGAAAGAGAGAGCGTCATCCCCACAAAGGAGAGAGAGGAAAGTCAACCCCTTGGAGAAAGAGAGAAGATGATCTTCTAGCTTCACAGGTTTCTTGGTGACGAGGTCCTCCCTTCCCACCTTCCTTGGCGGAGAGAGAGAAAGCAACTTCACGATGGAGTGTGGATCTCAGACCGGCAACCCCTGGGTGGAGGATGGAAGTCGGATTTGCTCTGGAGTGATCGAGGCAGCCTCTAGACGTATGAAACTTGATGCCTTTGGGAGGACCCCTAGGGTCTTATTTATAGGCCTTAAGTGAAGTCCAAACGGTTTGGTCAGTTTTGGGTCCAAACGGTCTTGAAGACCGTTTGGACTCTGAAACTGTTTGGACTCTGAAACCGTTTGGACTCTGAAACCGTTTGGTCCCATGCGGTCTCGAGACCGGTTGGCTTCATGCGGTCTTGAGACCGTTTGACTCCATGCGGTCTTGAGACTGGTTGGCTTCATGCGGTCTTGAGACCGGTTGGCTTCATGCGGTCTTGAGACTGTTTGACTCCATGCGGTCTTGAGACCGGTTCGCTTCATGCAGTCTTGGGACTGTTTGACTTCATGCGGTCTTGAGACCGGTTGGCTTCATGCGGTCTTGAGACCGTTTGGCTTCATGCGGTCTTGAGACCGTTTGACTCCATGCGGTCTTGAGACCGTTTGACCCCATGCGGTTTGGAGACCGTTTGACTCCATGCGGTCTTGAGACTGTATGGTTCTTTTGTGATTTTTTTTTTTCTGTAAGCAAAAAGGAGAAAAGTTAATCTAACAATTTATTTGCAATAAAAGAGGATAGCTAGGGATTTCGTCTAATATATCTAAGGAAGAGTGTAGAAAATGGAGGAAAAATACTAAGATAACATCACGAAATTGGAGGTTATCACCCCCCCTAACTTAGAGTCTAGCTTATCCTCAAGCTAGATAGAGCTGAGGCATGTAATGGCGAGGTGATTTTATTTAGTTAAGATTTCCATACTCTTGCTTCAGTTATAAATCAGAGATCTCCTGAGGTCTTATTAGAGCTTCTGCTTGTCTTAATTCTTTCAGGTATAGAGAGTTGCGTGGATCTCAGGTTTCCTCTAAATCACGTAGCTCGTATTGGGACCACCTTTTTCCTGATGTTATTATGTGCATGTCATTGACTCTAATCAGTTTTGTACTTCTTTTGAAAACCTATTGGAAACTAGAGTGGTTATGAGTGTTGGCTAAAGGATTTTATGTAACTCTCCCTTTTAGTGGGAGAGGGTTTATCTATGCTTTTAGGAACTCACTACCGGGCACGAAACATCTGCCTTCATGAGGGCAGCTGAATGTACCGACCGAGCGAGCCCTTTATCAGCCTTATCATATATTTGGAGACCTTAGGATCTCACTACCGGGCACAACACATCTGCCTTCGTGAGGGCAACTGAATGTACCGTCCGGGTGAGACCTTTATTGGCTCTTCATATAAGTCCTTATGCATGGCACAACTCTCCTGTTTTTATTCAACACTCTGGCTTTTATTCAAAAACTCACAGGCTTGGGATTTGGATATTTGGGTTTTTGGTTGGGCGGCCAAGCCTCTTTTATTAAAAAGAAGAAAACTGTTCTTAGAATTTCCCGACATGCACTTATTTTCTGGTTGGTGGTCCACTTGCGAGGTTCCTTGATTTGGATCTTAGTGATTTCCCTCCCATCCTTGAGAATATTTGGCTTGCTTCGGCTTTGATATTGACTTGTTGAAGAGTCTGATGTAGAATTGAAGCAAAATCATGAAAGTCAAGCGTGAAGGAAATTTATTAACTCGCCGTTACATGCCTTTATGCTATTATTGTTCTTATTCTTGAGGACTACTGGATTCTTAAGTCAGCAGGGGTTGATCTTGATCCAAGAGGGATACTATTCTATATGAGTGGGGTTTATTATTAGGAAATCTAAAAAAAAAATTGTGTAAAGCAAAGACTAAAAGTGTAAAAAAAAATTGTACAGAAAAAAAGGAGAATTGAGAAGAAAGGTTTATAGAAATGATACATCACCCTTGTCCAGTGTACTCCCCCCTAACTTATCACTCACTCTGTCCTCAGAGTGTCAAGGTGATAGGATGAGAAGTACAAGGACAAGGGCATCAGGATTCTGTTAATCCTTTATTTGCGCCATGTGTGCGGAGTAGGTTAGCAGCGAACTTTCCACAAAGGGTGTGGTAATCCACATCTATGATATCCTCTACTAGTCTTTGAAGGGCCATGATGGTGTACATCCAGTAGAGGACATGGAAGCCGCAGTCATTTGACTGCCGAATTTGCTGTGGACATTTGTGGTTGAAGGTTGGGCGATGAAAATGTTCTTTGTCGTAAGCCCTTGTGTGCTGACTTAATAAATCGATTAGTTTGTCTCCACATTCCTTCGCCACTACCTCTGTGGGCGTCTTTGGTGTCATTATATAATTCTTCTGCCAGGGATTGAACTGGCTGTCAGAACTGTTGTAGATGATAGTTGTTACTTCAGGTAGGTTGGTTGCCAGAAGCATCCAGTGCTCATGATAAAGGAATGGGAGCATGATAAACTTCGGTGTTGTGTGTTGTAGGAAGGAAATGAGTACCGCAGTTGTTCCGAAGTTCTTTAGCTTTAATAAGTCATCCTTCATGTAGGGGGATGCCATATAAGTTGTAGGGTAATTTTGTCTGAGAAGGAATTGATAAGCGGCCATTAAGATGACGGACAGGGACCCTTTTATTTGTAAAGTTTCCCTTAGTGCATCTTCCATAACCAGAATATCGCCAGACATGAAAACTAGGTCATCATTCTCGGTGTAAAGCCTTGACATGATGAGACGAAGTTCATTGTCAGAGAGGGTTGCGCAAGCGGTAAGGTCAAAATCTGGGAAAGTAGATTCTATGGCAGATAGGGGCACCATATGTGATGAGGATCTCCTGATGGATGCCCCTAATATCAGGTCTATTTCCCCTTTATCTTGTGACAGATCTAAGATGGACGGGTCCCTTTTTGTTTGCTCAGGGGCTTCGGCTGGTTGTTTGTTTTTCTCCAACTCCTTTAGGGTTTGTCTGAAAGGTCGCCTTTGCGGTCGTTGGATTGCCGAAAAGAGGTAGCGGGGGACGTCATCTGGTGCCATTGTCGGGTCCTTGAAGAACCGTCTATCACAAATAAGTTCCATAGCATAACGCCCACGCAGGGAGTGAAAGTCTTCAGCGACCAGCTCTGTAAAAGAGATTTCTTGGTTCAACGCCTAAATGTGACGTATGGTGCAAAAGGTGAAATCCCCATATCCATCGATAGCTTGGACTTGTGGGCTTATAATTTGGAACTAGGGTTGGTTCCAGTCTTGGTGGAGGGATGGTCGCGCAACCCAGATTAACTTGAGAAGCCTGAAAGGTATGCATCGTGCTTCACCTGCTTCTTCTCCAACAAAATTTATTGTTCCAGTTGGTAGCTCATTGGCATAGAAATTGTATACCTTGGCATCCTGAGCCTCAGTGTCCACAATCATGAACGACCAGTGGTTGGAGACTTGAAAAGGCACTGTTAGATATCGTGCTTTCCGTGCTAAACCGTCACACAACCGCTCTATTGACTTTGCTCGTATTTCTTTGTATAGCAGGCCGATAGATAGAGCAGGTGAGGCGTTGAAAACTGGTTGCTGCCGTTTGGAGTCTCTGTAGACTTCTATACAGTTGGCAAGCAGGACGCGGAAGATTGCCATAGACATATCTGTCCGGGGTCGCAGGATGTTGCGGAAATCTTCACGCGTCAGCTTGCGCTTGGTCTTTGTATTGTGGTAGATGATGTTGCCCCCCTCTTTGGCATCATCAACAATAGTGTTCAAGATAAAAATGTCATGGGCATCTAGTGTTGAGATAGCCACCATGTCTAAATCATGCATTTTATGGGGTAGAGGTGATGGTTGGTGGAATGTTTCATGCCAGGGTTTGCTCCCTTACAGTGATAGGATGAACCTGCTTCCTTGCCCGCTTCTTGGGTTGCTGAGTTGTGGTGGCTTCCTGGGCCAACCTTTTCCCTTTAGATTTTTCAACTGGGGACTCTTGTTCAGAGTGTGACTCATATTCAGAGCCTTCATCATCACTGGAAGAGAGTTCTTCCACTTCTTCTGCAGGTGCCTCAGCTAAGCACTTGTTAATGCGATCAATTTCACACAGGACCGCCATGATGTTGACCGTTGGAGGGGCCTTTCCAGTCTTGTTATAGTTATCTATGACCTGTTGGAGCTTGGCTCGGTCCTCTCAGAGTTGCTCCTCAGTCCAGAAAGGTGCGTCTTTGCTTCTGGTTGGTTGCTTTGCTGGTGCAGCCATTTCTGAAAGTAGGAAAGTCATATGTTAGAAAGAGAGGTTTATTAAAACAAAAAAAAATTGGTTTTTTTTGTATGAGTTTATGTGAAGCAATGGTTTTGAAAAGAACAAACGATTTCAAGACCGTTTGGTGCCAAACGGTTTGAAGACCGTTTGGTCCCAAACAGTTTTAGGACCATTTGGTTCCAAACGGTTTGAAGACTGTTTGGTCCCAAATGGTTTCAAGACCGTTTGGTTCCAAACGATTTGAAGACCGTTTGGTCCCAAACAGTTTCAAGACCGTTTGGTTCCAAACGGTTTGAAGACTGTTTGGTCCCAAATGGTTTCAAGACCGTTTGGTTCCAAACGATTTGAAGACCGTCTGGTTCTGGTCCCAAATGGTTTCAAGACCGTTTGGAAGATAGAACGTCGGCGAGCAGCCTGCGACGAAGACGATGATAAGCATGATGATGGTGACGGTGATAGTGGCGGCGGCGATAAAGGTGGTGATGTCAGAGGCGACGCTGTCAGCGGTGGTGAAGGAGGTTGTGGAGATGAAGAAAATAGAGGCGCGTCTACCTTGCGGTTGTTCGTGATGGAGACGATGAAGCGGGAGCTGCCGACGGTGGCGGGGGTTAAAACGGTGCTAGTGGCAATGAACAGGGGGCACGTGAGAGAAAATGAAGGCGTGTGGAGTTTGTCGGTGATGGTGGCAAAAAGAAGGGTTGCGAGATGCGCGGGAACGAGATTCTGGGAGATGGAACAGTGCTTGCGCAGGGGGTTTAAAGGGCTCGGGAGATGAAAGGAAGAAGGAGAAGACTGAGGGGGCTAGGGTTATATTAAAGGGATCAGGGGTTGACCCTACAAATTCTCCAGGTCAAACGGTTTAGCAACCATTTGGCTCCAAACGGTTTCAAGACAGTTTGGCAGGGTAAAGGGTACTTTGATTTTTTTTAATGTTTGTTTTAGTTATGTGAATTTTTATATTTTCAGATTAAGATGATGATCTTAAATTAAAAGAAGAAAAGAGAAACTCCGATCTTGGGTTGCCTTGCAAATAGCCCCTAGGTTTTACGTCACTGGCTCAACGGGGTTCTGGTATGGATATGGTGATGTTGTGGGGTCTCTGATCTCCACAGTTTGTTGGGGCAATTTATCTTCTGGTGTATAGTATTTCTTCAACCTATGCCCATTGACAGTCCATTCTCCTCCGTTATTGTCGACAATTATGACAGCTCCACTTGGGTATATATGCTTTATGGTGAAGGGTCTGGACCATTTTGTTCTGAGTTTTCCGGGGAACAACTTGAGCTTGGAGTTGAAAAGGAGTACTTTGTCACCGATGGCGATGTCTTTCCTCTTAAGATGACCATCGTGCCACATTTTGGTTTGCTCCTTATAAATCCTGGCACTTTGATAAAATAGTCATTCGGAGCTCCTCTAGCTCCTGTAGCTGGAGTTGTCTATTTTCTCTGACACTTTTAAGATCGAAATTTAGTTGTTTGATGGCCCACCAAGCTTTGTGTTCCAGTTCTACTGGAAGATGACAAGACTTCCCGTATACAAAACAGAATGGGGTTGTCCCTATTGGTGTTTTATAGGCTATTCGATAAAAGCCCAAAGGGCATCAGGAAGCTTAGTGGACCAGTCAGTGCGATTTCTATTAACTATTTTTTCTAAGATCGCCTTTAGTTGTCTATTTGATACCTCAATCTGACCACTGGTCTGTGGATGGTAAGGCGTGGCTACTTTGTGGTTGACTCCATATTTTTTCAACAGGGCTTCAAAACTTCATTCCAGAAAATGGGTCCCACCGTCTGATATGACAGTTCTGGGGACTCCAAATCTGGGGGAAATGATATCTTTAAACAATTTAATCACTGGTTTGGAATCACTGGACACAGTGGGTATAGCTTCGACCCATTTCGAGACATAGTCCACCGCAACTAGGATGTAGGAGAAACCATAGGAAGAAGGGAAGGGGCCCATATAGTCTACCCCCCATACGTCGAAAAGTTCAATTTTTTGCCACATTGTGTGGGGCATTTCATTCCTCTTGGATATGCTGCCAAAAAATTGACATTTGTTGCAAGATTACACAAAATCATAGGAGTCCTTTGCTATGGTTGGCCAGAAGAAGCCTGATTGCAAAACTTTTATAGCGGTTTTCTTTGCACTCATGTGCCCCCCGTGGGTCCAGAATGGCAATGCTCTAGGACGGGGGTAATCTCTTCTTCCGGCAAGCAGCGATGGAAAAGTCCATCAGCACATAGGTGAAACAGATAAGGTTCATCCCAATAATATTGCTTTATATCATGGAGAAATTTCCTTTTGTCATGGTAGGAAGTGGAGGGGTGAATGATTCCTGTAGCTAGATAATTGACAATGTCCGCATACCAAGGGAATCCATGGGTAACCTTCATTTGGTCATCTGGAAGAGAGTCTCGGATAGGGATTTTATCTTCGTCTTCCACTTCAATATGACTAAGATGGTCGGCTATGACGTTTTCCACTCCGATCTTATCTTTAATTTCCAAATCGAATTCCTGAAGCATCAACACCCAGCGGATAAGTCTGGGTTTGGCATCTTGCTTCTGAATTAGGTATCAAATGGTGGAGTGGTCAGTGTAGACGATGACCTTGGATCCAATCAAATAGGAGCGGAATTTCTCAAACGCGTGGATGATAGCCAGGAACTCCTTCTCTGTAGTAGTGTAGTTCTTCTGTGCTTCATCTAGCATTTTAGATGCATAGTAAATCATGTAAGGTTTCTTGTCTATCCGCTGTCCTAATACAGCTCCTATGGCGTAATCGCTTACGTCTCACATGATTTCAAATGGTTGCGACCAATCTGGGGCTCTCAGAATAGGTGTAGAAATTAAAGCATTTTTGAGAGTTGAGAAACTCTGCATGCATTCTTGGTTAAAGATGAACTCAGTATCTTTAGTCAGGAGTTGGGTCATGGGTTTTGCTATTTTTGAAAAATCCTTAATAAATCTTCTGTAGAACCCTGTATGACCCAAGAAAGCTCGTACTCCTTTTATATCTTTCGGTGGCGACAGTTTTGAGATAACATCAATTTTTGCCTTATCGAACTCGATCCCTCTGTCACTCACTTTGTGCCCGAGGACGAAACCTTCAGTTACCATGAAATGGCATTTTCCCCAATTCAGAATGAGGTTCGTTTCCTCGCATCGTTGTAAAACCTGTCCAAGGTTGATTAGACAGTTATCGAAAGAATCTCCGTAAACTGAGAAATCATCCATGAACACTTCCATTATGGATTCTGTTAATCCTGCAAAAATGGCGGACATACACCTTTGGAAAGTAGAGGGTGCGTTACACAACCCGAAAGGCATTCTTCTAAAAGCATAGGTTCCAAAAGGGCAGGTGAAGGTAGTTTTCTCTTGGTCTTCCGGGTGTATGGGTATTTGGTAGAACCCGGAATAACCATCTAGATAGCAGAAGTATTTCTGATGGGCTAAACATTCTAGGACCTCATCGAGAAAGGGCAGAGGGTAGTGATCTTTCTGCATGGATTTGTTTAATTTTCTATAGTCGATGCACATCCTCCACCCCGTCACTGTCCTAGTGGGTATTAACTCATTTTTTTCATTAAGCACAACAGTAGTGCCTCCCTTTTTAGGAACTACTTGGACGGGGCTGACCCATTGGGAGTCATAGATCGGGTAGATTATGCCAGCTTTCAGTAATTTCAGGACTTCAAGGCGAACCACTTCTTTGAGATTAGGGTTCAGCTTCCTCTGATGTTCGCGTGATGGCTTAAGTTCTTCAACCATGGGTAGTCTGTGCATGCATAGGGATGGATTTATGCCCGTCAGATCAGTTATCTTATACCCAATGGCCTTTTTGTGTTTCTTCAGCTCATCCAAAAGCCTTTCTTCCTGGTCTTCTATTAGAGTGGAACTGATGATAACCGGACATAACTTTTCCTGGTCCAAGAAGACATGTTTAAGTCCCATGGGTAGAGTCTTCATCTCAGGAGCCTTAGGTGGCTCTGTTGCTTCTAAAATGGTGACAACCTTGAGTTCCTCAAAGGTGGCCGTCGGTGCTTCTTCGGCCTTTTATAAGTGTTGTAGACACTGATGAACCAATTCATTTGTAGAGAATTCAACTTCTGGGTTGGTTAGAACATTCTCTAACTCATCCGATGGCTCAGATATTTCTAATTGAGATATTTTCTATATTGCATCTAAAAGAAAGACCTCCTCTTGAATCCTGGGGCCTTTCATGCTGTTGAGAACTCGGAATTGAATTGCTTCTTTTCCGAGTCTTAGAATGATGGTACCAGCTTCAACATCGATAAGCGTCCGGGAAGTGGCGAGGAAAGGTCTGCCAAAAATTATCGGGTATCTCAGATCTTCTTTGATGTCCATGATCAGAAAGTCGCACGGGACAAAGGCATCCTTGCCTATCCTAACTGGAATATCTTCAATAATCCCCAGAGGTGCGATGATGGTAGAGTCAGCTAACTGAATTGTCATTGTTGTGGGCAGCAATTCGATGAAACCTAATCGTTTGCACATAGAATAGGGCATAATGGATATGCTAGCCCCTAGGTCAGATAATCCCTTTTTGTTCGATGCATTTCCAATGCAGCATTGAATTCCGAAGGAACCTGGGTCCTTCTTCTTCTTTGGCATTTTATTGAGGATGATATCAGAGGTGGTTTGGGCAAGTTTGACAGTTTCTTATTCCTCAGTGATGTACTTCCTTGATAACAGAGTTTTTAGGTATTTTTCCCAAGCCGGTACCTCAGAGAGAGCATCAAGGAGTGGAATATCGATGTAAAGTTTCTTCATTGCCTCCTTGAATTTTTGGAACCTGGTATCCATTTTCATTTCTCGCAGTGTTCCTGGATATGGGATCCTTGGTTTATACTGCAAGATTTCTGGCTCTGAGGACACATGTTCTTTTTCTTTGCCCTTTACGCCCTCTGTGGACTTCTCTGTTCCTTGATTCAGGCTCTCATTCATCATAAAGGCAGGTGTATCATCATTATCAAGAGTGATCCTTGTAGTTTCATGAAGGGTGCGTCCAGATCTCGTAGTAACAACATTCAACTGTTTAGGCCTATTTTGTCCATGTCTAGGGTTCAACTCAGGCTGCCCTGCAAATGTGCCTGCTGGAGGCTTCAATTGTGCAACAATTTGGGCAAGTTGAGCTTCTACTGCCTTTTGTTGAGCTTGTTGATTAGAGATCATAGTTTGTTGGGATTGCAACATCTGTCTTATCAAAGTCATTTCATCTTCCGGCTGAGAAGGAGTATTTTTCTGAGGAAGTTGTTGTTGTCCTTGTTGAGGTTGTTGCGGAGGCAGCGCTAACTGAGGTTGCTGCAACTGAGGGTGTAGCTGTGGGTGTAGAGGAGGATGAGTATACTGATAGTAGGCAGATGGGTTCCTGGGGTAGTTGGCTCTTGGGAAGTTATTCTTAGGGTTCCCTTGGTTTTGATTGAAGTTGCTTGGGAATCCAGGTGGTAACCTACTGGAGGATCCTCCCTACGTCTGGTGTTGTAGATTTGCGGTCCCAACAGGGTTCCCATATTGGAATCCTGGGTGGTTCCTTGGATGATTAGGATTATAATAGACTTGTCCAGGAATGGAATGAATAGAGTTGACTTGTTCTGGCAATTGCTCTTCAGATTGGTCAGTGATTGGTTCATACTGTTGTGGTGGTGGATGCATATCCATCATTACATTATAAAGCAAACCGCATGAAAGAGTTGGATGGTCAGATGCATGATAGACTTCACAGGTTCCTGTGGCCACCTTGACCTGTTGAACGTGGGAGTTTTTCTTCTTGTCAAATTCTCCAAGAGAAGTTTCAAGAACTTGTTGCTTATGAGCTATGGTCTTCAAGGCTTCAGCAATAGCCTTCATCTCCATTGATTCTTTGACTTTATAAACCTTGAGGACTCCTTTTCTAGATGATCATCCCCAGTTGGACTGATTCTCATCTCCGAGTGTGACTATTTTCCAGGCATCCTCATAATTCTTTCTCATAAAATTTCCTCCAGATGAGGAATCTAGAAAATGCTTGATGTCATCACTCACTCCCTGATAGAAGGTTTCTATTAATTGGTTTTGGGAGATGTCGTGGTGAGGACACTTTCGCAGAAGCTCTTTGAACCTTTCCCATGCTTCAGCAAGCGGGGAAGTTGAGAGAAGTGATTAATCTGCCCCCTGATCTCGTAAGTTAGTGAAGGGGGGAAGAACTTCTCTAGGAACTTTTATTCTAGGGGAGCCCATGTGGTGATTATTGGCTCCCTGTCAAGTGAGTTATACCAGCTCAGAGCTCTCCCAGATAGAGTGAAGTGAAACAGATGAAGCATTATTGCATCGAAGGCAACTCTGGCCTACGGGACCAGTCGGCACAGTGCCTTGAACCTCTTCAGATGATCCATACAGTCATCTCCAGAACCTCTAGAGAATGAGATGCCCTGCATGATCTGAATCCATTGGGTTCGGATCTCAAAGTTGGGTATGTTGATGATCGGAGGTCAAACCGGATGGTTGTCTTCGTAGTTCTTAGGGACAGCATAATCCCTCAACTGCTTGTTCCTTAGTTCCAACTGAGCAGCTTGGTTTGCTGCCTCATTTTCTGTTCGGATACGGGCATGTTCTTCCGCACGAATCTCCGCTTGAATCTGAGCATGAGTGTCAGCGATGAGTTGTGCTCTTTGAACGGCGATGGCGGCGTTGACCCTCTCCATCACCAATGCAGCTTGGTGTTGATCTTCAGCTATTAGCCTGGCTCTTTGGCGATTGAGTCTGATGCGGCGATGGAAGCTTCTCTCTACCTCAGAGTCGTACTCTGGATCAGGGGAGAATCTGAGGTTATGCGATGATCGCATACACATTTTCTACCTGAGTAGAGAAAAGAATACACCTTTTAGATGCTGCCAAAGATATAGTGAATTCAAGAAGATATGGATTAATGATTAAAAGAAAGTGTAAAACCCTAACCAACTAGCAAGATACTAAATGAAATTAAAACGTTTCGTTGTCCCCGACAACGGCGCCAATTTTTGATGGAGCTTCCACTTACATGGAATTGTGTGCACCAACTAAAAATCCTAAAGATGGTAAGTCTTTAAGTTTAGCCTTGCGTATACTATATTGAGAACTCCACCCACGTATGCTAAGATACGTGGAAGTCTTATCGTAGTATAGTTAAGGGTCGAATCCACGGGACAACGGTCTTGTTGTGAACAACAAGATGAAAAATGCTAGAACTTCACTTAATCTCTTAATAGTAGATACTTAAATCAAAAGGTTGGTTTTGTTGTTTTAAACTAAGAACATGTAAAGTAAAGCAAGCAAGCAAAATTTAAAGATCTAAAACAATGATAAGAAGTCACTAGGGTGTGATCGGTTTTCACTGCCACTATACATGGATCAAGACATGCAAAATAAAACACAACCTGCAACAAGAGTTTAGCCAGTTAATATCTTTATAGACTTAGTTTCCTTTCGAAGAACTAACTACGAGGAGTGTGGAAATGTTTGCAAAGTCAGCCATCCCCGAATGAATGGTCAACTACTTTGCATCTTTCCCGTCATAAAGTGTGTTCCTCGACTCATCAAGGTTGTACTTTCATACGTCAACTGATTCCATTTCATGGTATGGAAGTACAATGATGGGAGTGAGTTTACTCCACTTGTTGAAAGACACTCCTAGATACCGAAACAGATGCATGGTGGATACATGCACCAAGAACCAACATTCAAATGAGTTTCGAATCTAATAGTATAAACGTAGAAAATTCATACTAAAAGATAAAAGATAACACAAGTTGGTGATCAAGAAACAAGCATTCATTAAACGTTTGATGTTGAACTGAAAAGATATAATCTCTATATTGCAAACTATGGATTACATTACATGAGATGAAAACATGGGTAGCGGGGATACTCCCCGCACCCCAGTGAGAGAGAGACTACTCGCTCATATCTAGGACAAGGAAGGAGGCAAGAAGAGAAAGAGAGAGCGTCATCCCCACAAAGGAGAGAGGAAGGTCAACCCCTTGGAGAAAGAGAGAGGACGATCTTCTAGCTTCACAGGTTGCTTGGTGACGAGGTCCTCCCTTCCCACCTTCCTTGGCGGAGAGAGAGAAAACAACTTCACGATGGAGTGTGGATCTCAGACCGGCAGCCCCTGGGCGGAGGATGGAAGTCGGATTTGCTATGGAGTGATCGAGGCAGCCTCTGGACATCTAAAACTTGATGCCTTTGGGAGGACCCCTAGGGTCTTATTTATAGGCCTTAAGTGAAGTCCAAATGATTTTGTCAGTTTTGGGTCAAGACCGTTTGGACTATGAGACCGTTTGGACTCTGAAACCATTTGGACTCTGAAATCGTTTGGACTCTGAAACCGTTTGGTCCCATGCAGTCTTGAGACCGGTTGGCTTCATGCGGTCTTGAGACTGTTTGACTCCATGCGGTCTTGAGACCGGTTGGATTCATGTGGTCTTGAGACCGGTTAGCTTCATGCGGTCTTGAGACCATTTGACTCCATGCGGTCTTGAGACCGGTTGGCTTCATGTGGTCTCGGGACCGTTTGACTTCATGCGGTCTTGAGACCAGTTGGCTTCATGTGGTATTGAGACCGTTTGGCTTCATGCGGTCTTGAGACCGTTTGACTCCATGTGGTCTTGAGACCGTTTGACCCCATGCGGTCTTGAGATCGTTTGACTCCATGCGGTCTTGAGACTGTATGGTTCTTTTGTGATTTTTTTTGTCTTTTTCTGTAAGCGAAAAGGAGAAAAGTTAATCTAACAATTTATTTGCAATCAAAGAGGACAAATAGGGATTTTATCTAATATATCTAAAGAAGAGTGTAGAAAATGGAGGAAAAATACTAAGATAACATCACGAAATTGGAGGTTATCAAAGATTTTCTACAGTCAGGAGATCAATGGGGGATAAACTTCAATACCTACCCACCTTATGACTTCATAGACTCAAATCCAACCATTAAAGAGCAATTGGCGATAATCGATTCCCTCAATGACAAAATCTTTTCAACTTCAGTTGTCTCATCAATAAAATCCATAAAAGAAGGATTAATGTTACAAGGACTCTACACTCCTTCGCAGTCAGACTCGGATGAATATGTGACCGATTCAGATAAAGATATGTCTTTTACGCATGAGAATCAAATGTCTTCATTTCTGGAACAAGATCTGAACTATCCTTATGATGAAATTTCTAATCATTCGGCTGATCTAGGGACAGACTTCAAGGATAGAATTGATCAAGATCTTGATTCAGAAATGGACCATGAAACATAATCAAGGGAGGATGACAGGTTTCAAGATGACAATCCTATGACAGGTCCTTTTCATGAGATGATGTTACCTGAGTTACTATCACCACAAAAAGTCCAAATGGAGCCAGTCCTCAAACAAGAGCATGATCTTTCTATTGAACCTCCTTCTAGTCACTTGAACGAGTCGACAGAAAAGAAACATGAACCACCTCTTGATTTTGGAATGGATTACGATATTTCTGTAGACTCTTGTAATGACAAAAAGGGCTTGTGGGAGGACATTGAGTCACAAACCCATCCACTTAGAGAAACTCACCCCTATGAAGAAGAACCTCCTAACATTCAAGAAACTGAGATATGTCCATTACCTGAGCTAGGTTCCATTCCTCCCATAGAAACTCTTCCCGAGCACTCAATAGAACCGGAGGAGTGTTATGAAGAAGAACTGGAACAACAAAATGACTCAGAATTGGAGTACTTTAGTCACAACATCGAAGAAACGGAGTCATCAGGAGACTCTAGCCTTCAAAACACTATGTCATGGACTAATCCCTCCCATGAAGAAGCATCATTGGAACCTCTACCCTTGAATCCCATTATTCCATTACCCGAGAAAGAGTTTGTTCTACCAGTCAAATCCTCTTCTAGTTACTTGGACGAATTAAGGATGTTCTACGAGGAAAATTCTAAACAAAATTTTGAAAAGAAGAACAACACTCTCATCAATTTCAACGTTAATAAAGATGATGATAATTCTCAAAACAACTCCTCTGATGAAGAAATGTCATCCTGGCTACCATATCCTACGCAAGAAAAACCAAGTGACGAAATGAAGCCTGAACCGGATCCGCCACCTGATCTAGGATAGGAGGAAGTCCAAGTGGCCGACCCTCAATCAAATGCCCTAGATTTTGAAGAAAGTAGTTTTACTTTGAACTTCGAGGGTGAGCCACAACTGGAGGGCACAAGTGGGCATAACCTTGATTTCTCGCATAGTCTTCCAGTTTTTACTGCTTATATTTCACCTCCCTCACTGATGGGGGAAGATCTCTGGATTCTTCTAGATAGACAACGAGGTGAAAGAAATGTGCATCCAAGTCGTCCAGATGACTCATTCGAGTCACCACAACCACCCAGTCAACAGATTGTTCGGGCCACTTCCTCATTTTCGGCACCAGCTATCGCAAGGCATTTTTGCCACATTTTCTTCCAACTACGAGGACCGCCTGGTTAACATTACGCAACCCTTCCCCTCCACCTCGAACCCAATATTTGCTCAGAAAAGAGCGATTTCATGAGTTCAAGGTGGAGGGCGGGTGGTATGACTTTCACTCTACCCTCTATCTTTATTGCTTCCTATTTTTCCATTCTAGTTTCTTTTTCTGCCTTTATGTAGTCTTCCAAAAATAAAGCCTTTATCTAGTCAGCTTTTGTTTTTCGAATATGTGATCATCACCTCTTTTCGTTGCAAATTTCTAAGAAAAGAATGCTTAAAACTAGCCAATGCGTGTTTCTCATCTTGAATAGTCTATGAATCCTAATGTCATACCCTCAAACGGGAAAAGATGATACACTTCAATAAGCTGAGATAGATCAAATACATTACGCCTTTATCTGATTAATGGATCTGTTGTATGGATTTCTCATTTGATGTTTCATCATGTCTCTTTTTTAGCAGAGTGTGATGGAGAAAAGAGACCCGTTGCATGGAATCACTAAGCAAACTGCATCATGATCTGAACTCTCTTCTACACTTCTTCCTTCATTTTCATACCCCTCTGTTCAATAACCATGCCAAAATTTTAAGTTCAGTGTGGCACACCACACTCCTTTCTAGTGTAAACTAGAACTTTTCCGAACTTTAAGTTCGGTGTGGTAAACCACACCTCTGACAAACTCTAAGTTTAGTGTGGTATACCACACCTCTTTCTCCACTACCGCTTCTTCCATACCCCTCAATACATAACAGGGGCGTACCACCTTCTCATTTCACTTCAAAGAGTATACAATGACGATTATGCACATGCTGAGGTTGGTGAAAAATCTACCCCGATTCCAAAAAGAGGCCTGGCAGCCCAAATATGCAAAAATCCAAAAATACCCTTTCTCCTAAGCCAGGTGAGAATGAATAAAAGCCAGAGTGTGAATAAAAACATGAGAGTTGTGCCCTGAATAAGGATAACCGATAAAGGTCTTGCCCGGCCGACACATTAGCTGCCCTCATAAAGGCAGATGTGTCGCGACTGGTAGTGAGTTCCTAAGGATCCAAAAATAACCTCCTTACCTCCTCTCAAAGAGGTAAAATAGCCAAAATCCTTAAGCCAACCTATACACACTTCTGAGTTACCTTTAGAAAAAAAATCAGGTGTAAGGCTAAGTCAACCAGAGTTGTGCATAAATCATTCAAAGTATCTCGATGAGTCAACTAACAATAAGAGTCTTGATTCAATCAGATGAGAGACTCTTATCTTTTGATCATACCCCCATTCCCTCCTTTTTCAACACTAGTGACAGATCGTATGCACATTGTTGATTATGTGGGTCTGTTCAAAGTCTCATAATACTCTTTAACATGACCGATACAACAGAGAGTGAGAAGGAAGTACTTCAACAAAGTGAACTCAGAAATGAGGATATCATAAGATGTATTTCGTGATCTAAGGAATCTCTAATGTTGTATCGATCTGAGCCATGAACAAAATTACGATATGACAATAGGATGAGGCAATCATGAGATGAACAATTTCATTGGCGAGTATTTTAAGTTTTCCATTTCTCGGGACGAACAACGCTTAAGTTCGGTGTGGTGATGAATCCTCCAGATCCATCCTCAGTCACCAATTCAAAGGATTTTTGACGTTTTCGCCCTAATTTTGTTTTGTCTCATTTTCCCTTTCTCTTTTTTTTTTGAAAATTTTGACATTCACTTTTTGTCGACTGTCTTAAGTTTACCGTTCCTCGGGATGAGCAACGCTTAAGTTCGGTGTGGTGATGAATCCTCCAGATTCATCATTACAATCGCCAATTCTAGGATTTTTGTGCCTCATATCGAGTGGATTACCCTTGTTTTAGCCTACTTTAAGTATCCTTTCAGTCTCATGTAAATAGTGCATTACTAGCTCAAATTACCCTAGTTTCCAGCTTATTTGATCTCATTTTCCCTACTCATGTTCTCTCTCCTCTGCAGATCATCCTCAACTATCACCAACGGTCATGACCCCTACAACACTGACTCTAGCAGTCTCAAGACTGTTTGAGCCCATGCGGTCTCAAGACCGTTTGAGCCCATGCGGTCTCAAGACTGTTTGAGCCCATGCGGTTTCAAGACCATTTGAACGTCTGAGAAGTGATGAGTGAATTAGCAATGAAGACCGTATGGTCGCATGCATTCCAAACCGTTTGGATTAGCACATGCATGAAGACCGTTTCACTACTATGAAGACCGTTTAGCTAGTGGAGAATCAAGATCACAGCAGCAACTAGCACCTCCACCGGTGCTGTGACCTGCTCGCTGACACCACTGCTGCTCACGACGACCTTCTTGACACAAGTGCCGACATCACCATCAACAGCAACGACGGTGCCCACGACAGCTTGCTTGCCACAAGCACCAGCATCGTCTACCTCACCGTTAGCAACATCGACGGTGCTCGATCTCAAACCATGAGCACCGCCTCCGTCCGAATTCACCACCCACCTGCAGCAACCTTTCTCCACCACCATCGCACATGGATGGAGATGCTTCCACTTGCAAACCGTGACGAGGTGCTGCTGTGCGAGCACCTGCAACGCCACCTGATCACCATCGTCTCCCAGCTCATACTCGCTGCACACGAATGGATCAGCACCACCTTTATCCGCCTTCACCAGCAGCACCACCATCGTCCTCTTACGCCCTACACGACCAGTAGCACCCGCGGACTGCTCGCCAAAACCACCACTGTCCACTATGACCTACCCGCCACAACTGTCGGCACCATCCTCCTAAGACAGAAGCAACACCGATGGCTTTGAGAACGCATAGCGAGCAGCTTTTGCGCCCACGTGAAGAATTGAGTGAAGATCGTTTGCTGATTGCCATGCAAAACGCATGGAGCGACCACACCAGTGAAACCAGATGAGCTACGAAACCACACGACGGCAGACCGTTTGCTCGCTTGAGCCGAAACCACATGAATAGTTGAGAAGTAAAACGCATGAGTCCACGTGACGGAGCACTGCATTGCGCCAAAGTGAAGCTGCCAAGACCGGTTGCTAATTTGCCACACAAAGCGCATGGCCAATTGCATGCGAGACCGCATGGGGCTGTTGCAAAGCAAGACCGCAGGACCGAGACCGTTTAAGACTATGTGAGGCTGAAGAACGCAAGATCAATAGAACACATGTGAAAGATCAGTAGTTGTCCATGTGAAATGTTTAGACACTTGTAGCTGCTAGGACGTGAAACCACATGAAGCAATGTGAAGTGGACCTAATGACCCCACGTGGGCATGAGAACGCATGACACAAGACTGCATGGAGCGCTGCATTCAAATGGAGTAGCAAGACCGCATGGGAAATTGCATATGAAACCGCATGGGCAATTGCATATGAAACCGCATGAGCAACCGTGAGCCCAGGACCGCAAGCACTGAAACTGAATGGCAAGGAAAAGAAAAAACGTATGAGCATTATTAGAGCAAACTGTATGAATTAGAAACCGTATGGGACAAAAGGGCACACACAAGGCGTGACTCCTGGGCCCGAGATATTTTGGCAAGCCTATAAATAGAAGGGTAGAGGCATGGTCTTATGGAGCCATCTGACGAAGGCCCAAGGCTGCCGGACTGAGACCACTGCTGGGACGCTGCCAGACTGCCTGAACACAGTTTCTGACCAAATTTTACCCATAGCCCCAGGATCCCGGTCTGAGCACAGATCTGGAAAGCAGCCAGACTGGGGACAGATCTAGAAGGATGTTCCATCACCATCTCAACTCTACCATCGTTCTACCATTGTTCTACCTCATTCTACCCATGCAATCCTGGAGGTAGACATGATGATCGAGGCAGAGAGACAGGCGTCATCAACCACAACGGAGCAGTCCCGGAGACTGCGACGATCTACACCGAGCTGTCACAGATCTACTCTTTTGCTCCGACGATGCTTTCTTTCTCTCTCTTCTCTTTCTTTGTTGCTCCCTCTATGAGGAGCAAGTAGTTCCATTCACTGGGGTGCAGGGACTAGCCCCGCTGCCCGTGTTTTGTAACTTGTACTAAAAAGATGTTATCATTCCGATTCAATACTAAATCATTTCATACATGCTTGAATGTTGGCTGCATTCTTGTATGCATCTATTGTCTTTCATTGTGGTTTGTCTACGACCGCTCTTGAAGACTCGAATACCGATTTAGTTTTGGTTTCTGGTGTGTGTATCCACCGCGCATCCTTTTTGGTATCTAGGAATGCTTTCTAAGGAGTGGAGTAAACTCACCTCCATCGTTGTACTTTTGTACTATGAAATGGAATCAGTTGACGTACAAAAGTTCAACCTTGACAGGTCGAGGAACACACTCTGAGGAGAGAGTGGTGCAAAGTACTTGATCATTCGTTCGGGAATGGCTGACGTGGCAACACTCTCACGTTTCTTGTAGCTATATCCTCGAAAGAGGGATAGTCTATAAGGATACTAATCGATTTGGTAATTATCACTCGCTTGTTAGTTTTCCGATTCACGTTTCACGAGGTTGAGTAATATTTTCTCTTCGGAGACTACATATCTTCATTGACACATAGATATGTACCAGATGAGAGTTACTCAACCCGTGAAGGATGTGTGCATTACTCTTGTCCTATAAGACATCGGTTTTGTACAACATCCATGTATCTTGCTTACAAGTCTCACTATGTTTGGTACAAGTACAAATCATGTGTAGTGGTGGCGAATACCCGCATCACCCCAGTGATCCATCATCATTTGCTAATCTTAGATTTTAATCATTAAACTAGTTTTATTCTTGCCTTTACTTTTGCATGTTTAGGTTAAATAACTCAAATCAAACTTATGGTCTTAGATGATTAACCTAGATTGATATGAAACAAGGAAAAGACACTCAGATTCTTAACGTTGTCCTTTGGGTTCGATCCTAAATATGTACTATGATAAGACTTCCACACTCTTGTGGGGTTGGAGCATTTATCTAGCACCAGTTGTAGGTAAACCTAGAGAGGACATCAACTCTCTAGGGTTTTTGGTGCATATTAGGACTTCCATTGGAAGAGTAATCTTTTGGTGTAAGTTCTAGCTCCATCACTACCTGTGGTCATGCTGGTCCCTTTTGGGTTCCTCTGGATTGTCCACATGTAGAACATGCTTGAGTTGTCTCCTGGCCTCAATTGGTTGTCGATCAAAGGTACTTGGTTGGGTTTGTGATTCAATCTTGTGCTACCCACCTGCGAATGGTTTTTTTCGCGAGTTCAATGAGCAGGACGAATCCTCTCCCTGTAATCTCTGGTCTACCCCCACTTTCTTTTTGGTTTCATTTTTTCCAACCAGGGGCAATATAGTCATTTCAACTTGATTTACTTTTCATGGATCTGGCTGAGCGCCAACTTGGCTGAGTTGGTCTCCACTTATTGGGCCAACTCAGCAAGGTTTGGTTGCTTGCTGGACTATATTTTGCAAACGTAGAATTTTCTAAATGGTTGATTCTTCCAAAATTAATAATAAATTAAATTATTTATAGCTCTAAAAAAGGTAAAATATGTTTTGAAAATTGAAAACTATAACCTATCTAATGGTGCTAATCTTGTTGCCTAAATATAATGTTAAAATATGTGATTTTTCATGGACTTTCTTAATTATATAATAATTTGTAAAATTCATAACTAAGAATCTATAAGTCAGAAAAATATAATAAAATATGTTTTGAGTTCAAGAAAAGATAATCTAAAACATGATATAGTTTTCATAACCTAATTCACATATAAGGAAAAAGGTGATTTTTAGGGTTCGGTCAATCGATACTCAAGATCTACATATATGCTTAATAGGTTCTTGGAGGCCTAGACTTGGATCTAGAAGTGTCTTTGGATTGTTTAGAATATGAAGAGAGGTATGATTGCATCCCACATTATTTCTATAATGAGCAATTTCTATTTCCTCTCTTAATGTAAGTTTGCATCCCCTATTAATTTTTTGAGCAATTAACCTACTTTTCCTCTTTCTATTGGTCCCATTGTTCAGGAAAGCGGTATGCGGTGTACGGGCAGAGTGGGTACTGCATAGAGTATATGCGGTATGTGGGAGTATATACGGGAGTATATGCGGTTTAGGATTTTTTTCTTTCAACAAACTAATTATATATAAAATAATATATCGAGATCATAAATAAAAGTATAAATATATACATTAGGCACTAATATGTATTACATATAAACATACACATATGAACGTTTGATATGCTTATATATGTATATATGTCGACATACAGAATGTGTTTGTAATATATGTACAAATATTAGAATGTATGTATATCAATGTATGAATGTTTGTAAATTTGAATAAACCAAAATGTATACATACATGTCCAAATATGTGTTTGTATATGCAGGTATTGCATATATGTATGCATATTTATGAAAATGTCCAAATGTATTCATATAAATGTACAAATGTGTGAGGAAATTGTTGTTTGTATTACAGTGTATACATATAAATAAATGACTATATAATTAAAGTTTAATATCTAATGAAATGTGTGTATATCTATGCATGTATGTATGAAATGTGTGAACATAAGTTGTGGGCTTTTCAAAAAGCAAAGTTTAATCGGCCGCTTAATCGGTCAAGCGGGAGTATATGCGGCCCATGACCACTTACTGGACTGATTAGCAGTATGTGGTGCGGTAGGGTGACCAGATAGGCATAAGTGGGAGTTTATGCGGCCGTGCGGGCCGATTTCTCGAATAGTGGTTGGTCCTATGGACATTAGCCTACACCATATCTTGTTATTTTGGAAAAACATGCTTCATGTGAAGTACCTTACATTGTTACTGATCTTGTGTTCATATTTGGACTTTCTCTTGGTCTCTTTCTTATACATTTTTCATGTTGGAATACTACTTGATGATAAGTGATATATTTTTCCCACTTGTATGGTGAATGTTTAAGTTGTCCATTAGTACGACAATAATGTTTATATAATCTGATTATACTTTCTACTTGCCTCAAACATGCTATGTGATTCAGTAGCACTAGAGTAGTGTAATTGCATTGGTTTTTTGGCAGTATGCCCCTGATATTATTAGGATGGAGGTTGTGGTGCCCCATACTCAAGTTTCAAGTTTGTGAGGCTTGGCCCACTTTTATATATATTGGGAGTTTGGCAGTACATCATTCTCTATCAGGTTTCAAGTTTGTGAGGCTTGGCTGCCTTTGTTTTTATATTGTTCTAGTGTTATGCTTATCTCAATGCATGCAGGTTGATAATTATGGGGTGTGTGCTCTAATTCTTTGTATGTGCTAGTATGGCACAATTTCATTTGTTTATTTAATGGCAACTATCCCTTTTGCTATGATTCATTTCTCTTGATGCCCACTTGGGTAGTCCTTTTCTTTTCTATGGGAAGCCTTTTATTTTTTTGTCCTTTGTCTCATATATTGCTCAATTTCCTTTTTAGTATGCACATACCGACCTTTACTGATGTCTTCTATTTTTCTCCTCTTTCCATGGTATGCTTCCAACCCTAGGTGAAGGACAAGGAAGACATGGCATGAAGTTATGGACTTAGCTTACGGAGTTAAAGCATGGAGAAAATTTTGATATGGTTTAGATTTCCCTCTACTTTGATCCATGTGTTGTACCTTTTATGTAAACCCTGCATGGAAGATTATGAATGTACTTTTGTAAGCTTGATGAAAAATTGAATATAGTCATTACTTTTATTCTGATGCTATACTCTTTGGTCTTTTGTATACCATTATATAAGATTTGAAAATTTTACACCCACTCCAGCATACCTTTTTGGGTGTGTTTGGACTGGACATTATATTCTTCAAATTTTGAGTAGGGAGTGAATCCCCTATATGGTCCCACTCTTTACATGTGCTTTTTCAATACCATGCTAGGGACAGACACCTATGTCCTATCACCATTGACTTTGTAGTCATTTGGAGTTAGGATTTGGGTTACAAATGGTTTTGTGATAGATGGTATCAGAGCATGAACAATAATTACACAAAACATTGCTCACACAAAACACAAACTAGACATAACCTACATCTCAACCTTAGAAACTCAATGAGTTGTCCTTTGTGGACTAAGTTGACTTAGCCTCTAGGTTAGAACCTAGATGTTCTACAACTAGGTGTAGGCTTGTGTAATCCCTAGAGTATTTCTTTTCTCTTCCTTCTATCATGTAGTATGGGTTGTAGGTTCAGGAGGGTGAGAAAAGAGAGATCTCATTACAACCCTAGACATATGTTCACGACATGTGATTAGGGTAGCTAGACATGTGTGCACCATGTTCTTACTAGTTCTATAGGTGTCATGGTACTAGACTTCCTATTTAGTGTGGTAACTCATTTTGGTTTTGGTTTTGTTCGAATGGAGTATGGTGTTTTTAATCGCATGTTTCAACGATGGAGAAAACCTATTTGAATTATTAGTATATATACATATGAAAAATGTTACCACACACAGATAGGCAGTGAGTATCCATGTGAACTAAGAGAAAGAGATGTAACATCAGTCTAGATGAGAGTATTTATATGCTAGTTGTAGTCTCTAGAGTTGTCTAGAGCCATGGTACAAGTTAGGCTAGTAAGTAGCCTAGATAACCTATGATGATGATGATGATGATGATGATGATGATGATGATGACGACGATGATGATGATGGTGATGATGATGATGATGATGATGATGATGATGACGATGATGACGACGATGACGATGACAATGATGATGATGATGATGTTAATGCTAATGTTGATAATGATGTTGATGTTGATGATATGAGCTTGCTTCTATATGGCCTAAGTTTTTTTTGAAAGGGTCATGTATGTCTTTATGGTATGAGATGATTTTGATCATGCAACCCTAGATATACCAAGCATCATGCAGGGTAAAAATGACTTGGTTCATGTGCTAAACATAGTTAGTGGGTTGACATGCTTGTTTATGTCTGGTTGTGTACATGTTGAGAAATGGTTAATGCTATATGGTTTGCAATCAACACATGCCTTCATCTCTTTACAGAGGAGGACCTCTAGGATTGGACATACAAAAAGGGTGAACTCATGATATGGGTCAACCCGACACGGGAGAAGGTTAGGGTACCAAACCTCCAAAACATAAGAAATGTTGAAAAATGTGAACGATGAAATACATGACAATGAATCCCTAGTTAGACTACTTCTAAACATATTAGTTGAATCACCTACTGTATGGTTCCCTTAAAATGTTGAATCCTAGATTTCATATGGAAAGATCTAACCCTAGAGATGGAAACATTTGGATATATGATGTTTTCTATATAGGTGAGGGATATGTCCGAAGATCTTATGATGACATACACGATGTGTGATATCCATGATGAGCATCATACTTGGGTTAGTGGTTTGTTGTAAAATCTAGTGGTTTCTCTTATTTTGAATGTTGGGTAAAAGTTTGTTATGGGTTGATGGTTGTCGTTAGCATGTCTTTTGTAGATATGTAGGTCTTAGCTTGAGTGGCTTGAGCGTGTGGAGATCCTTTGAGATAAAACTGAGATAATTATGAAACCTTGATATTGACAATAATAATGTTCCTCAAATGATGCTTGATACATGAAATATCTCACTTAAGTTAAAACTTGACATATATGCTAAGTCACTCGTGTAAGCTAGACCATATATAAAATCATACACTGCAAAAAAAAGGTATATTTGGAATGATGAACTTGATATCATGATGATCTTGGGGTTTTAACTCAAATAAACATGATGAATAAATTTGTTAACTTTAGAACCAAGACAAAAAGAAATGAAAATAATTGATTAGAGTTGGTAGAATTTTGAGGGAATACTAAAACATGCATGAAATCTAGTATAGTGATGCAATACACATTCAATGACAATATCTTTTAAAAATCACAATGATGAAAGTGATACTTTGAGAACTTGCAAAAAAAATTAGTCTTTTGATAAAATACCTTGAGCTCATACGAAGACTTGAATAAAACTTTAATGTGGGGACAATGAGGGATGGGAAACCCTAATAATGTGATAACATTATAATAAGATGAACATCAAGTAATATACATACACAATTGAGAAGGATACACCATTTATGGTGAGAACCAAAATGTGCACCCCATGATGGGATGCCTTGAGGTTTATGGTTTGTTTCCTACACGTAATATATGAATTGTGACCTTGAACAACAATTTGGAAAAATTTCAAGGACAAAATTTCTTGTAATGAGGGAAGGATGTGATGACCCTAATTTTATCTCTCTTTGATTACACTCTTCCACTCTCTATTATCGACTTAAATCACTTAGTTTGAGTTCAATTATATAATTGAAATATTTTGATGCCTTATCATAGTCACTTGCGTCTCTGTTTCTATATATGATATGAATGTGAAATTGTTAACTATATATCATCCTTAATAAATCTCTATCTTGCACGTGAAATTGATCCTCAATGAAATATATTTAACTCATAATATATTTAGTGTTTTAGTGCTCTCTATTATGAATTCAACGGTGCAAAAATCACCTTAATCGAAGATTTGCAGACCAAGTATGGCCTTTCCATTTTGACTCAAAATTTAATCATTTTCTATCAATTTTATGTGATTTTGAGCCAAAATGGGTGCAACTCTAGTGGCGTCCCATCAAAGTAGGTACAACTCAGGCACCACCCAAGCTTCAGAACCCTAATGCTTCCTTCTTTCTTGGTCGTTGAATCACGAATCTATGATGATGCGTCAACCCTTGTTCATCTCCCTCCTTGGTCCGTACATGATGACTAGCACTGTAGCAGTGCCTTTTTTGTTCTCCAATCATCGAGGTTTTGTCTCTCTTCAAAGTAATTTACATACCCTATCACCTTATTTCTTTTTTCCCATCACTTCCCCCCTTGTTTTCACTTATTGTCTTACCCAACAACGCTCCCATTGCCCCCATGCTTCTCGTCAGCACCGCCAAGGGGGCGAGAGAGGCATTTTCCCTCCAACCACCCTCGTCCTGAGATCAGACCGCTGCTACCTTCTCCTGGTCAAGGAGAACTCAGATGACCACCAATAGTAGTCCCCCAAGCCTCCCTTCCCCTTGCCTCTCTAGCTCCGATAAGATCTTGTCCAGTCGGCCGTCGTGGCTCACACGAGCTCTTCATTCTGGGGACAATGGCTCACATCCATAAGATGGAAACCCAAGGGCCGCAAGCATGGGCACTATTTCTACCTTCCACAACCAATCCACCTGGTGGATCAATCAATCAGAAAAATTAGAAAATAGTATGAACCCATGTGGGAATGGACCCACACAATCTAGAGAGGCGGGGTGGTGGCTAGTGACCATGAGTTCTCTCAACCATGTTGTGGCGGTGGCATGCAACTGCAGGAGCCAGGTGACCACACGGTAAATCAAGTGCTCAAGTAGCTAGGAAACTCTGGGCAAGGCATCTGGTGTGATATGTTGGATTAAAGATCAATGACCACGATCACTGTGATGATTATTAAGGTAACACCCAATGTGAAATCCCTACAGTTTGAATGTAATCCTTAGAAAAATTAAAACTTATTTATCCTTTGGCCAAAATATATGAACCTATACATCAAATCGATCCTCTAAAAATATCTACAACATGAGGATATTTACAGGCCCTAAATGTTCTTATATTCTCCCTGTTTTGTTTAAAATGTAATCTTTGACTAAGCTGACCACTTTTAATGCATGTTTATGATGAAGTTTGAATCTTTGATGTACTTTTTCCATCATAATCATAAAATCAATATCTCCTATGATCTTGTGACCCTAATGTAGGCCCTTATCACTCCTATTGCTCATGAATGACCGTAATTGTCCATATGTGACTTGTGTGGACCTTAATAAAGTACTTTTCTCTATTAATGCTAATCTTGAATCCAAATGACATTGAATGCTTAATAAACCTTTAAGGTATTAACTAATAATCACCCATGATACAAGCATCATTCTAGTCCCCTTTTTCTATACTTGTTCTATATGTCACATGTCATGCATGAATTTGTCACCCTCTTGATGATTCATGATGATACTTAGACATGATGTGGATGTTGGTCCTCTTATTCATAAATATATATAGGATCCTTTAAATTGGTAATTCGTGATTCTTGGTGACCTTAATGCCTATGACATGTCACCTTCATCTATAGTGGGGGATGTAACCCTAACTTTGACTAATTTGACATATGTTGCTTGAAATGTGGTTGTTGTGCCTCAATGCTTATGTGGATCCTTTTCCCTTGTCTCTCATTCTTAAATAAGGGATTACTCTATCCCCCATGAAATCTTGGATGTGGATGCCCCACCTTAGCCTCATGTTGAACCTTTATGACATAGGTAAACTATATTGATGACTACGTGTATGATTGGTACGTTGATACCCAAGGTTGGGAATATGATGCCTAGACCCTAGGAGACTTCCACCTATTTTGGAGTCTATTTCTTATGACCCAATGTTGTTGATCTAAACCATCCTTAATGTTTGGTCCTTACATTTTTTTGAATCTTTACCTTGTTTCTTATGACCATGAAATGCAAGTAATTGATCTAAATCATGATATAATCATACAAAATGCATGGAACCTTGAGATGATAATAAATTATGTACCTAACTTGGGCAAAATGCTAAAAATGAAACTACTTAGGGTTCTTTGATGAGAATCTAATACATGTATGTAATCTTGCTCTTAATCATGTGTTTCTTATGGCCAGATGGTCTGATAGGTTATAGGATCTCTGAATCAGGTATGGGATTTAATAATTATATGCTTTAGGCTTTCTTGCATATATGCTTGTTTACTTGCTCAAATATTGCACTATAGTATTCGAGTATTATACTCGATGTTTATATCATGTTGATGCTTGTTAACTTGCAAACATAATATAGAAACTCCATTATACAAACCATGTGCACCTTTCTATATTCTCAAGGTAAGGACACGAGGTTGCGTATTCTACTTGATTTGTCAAGATAGGGATGACCATGTCGATAAAAGGGTTAGCTATTGGTGATGGCCTAGAGGCCCCTCATGTATAAAGGGTTAGCTAATCTTGAGAACCTTTATGGAATTTTCCAATGGGAAGTAGTCAAAGGCCTTATGATATATGATGGTGTTGGTATAATTGGAGTAAAATGATATAAACCACGAGCTCTCACTTTGTTAGATACTTAACTTGTTTTTTGTTATTTGTTACTTTTGCAACTCTTTTCAAATTATGTAAAGCCTATATATATGTATCTTTCAGCCCTGTACCAAACACCTTGTGTGTTAACCCACCTTGTTTCACGTATTTTATAGGTTCAAAGATGGATAGAAGTTGATGGGATTCATGAGCTATGTTAGGTGTACTTGTTGTAAGATCCCTAGTGTACATGAGCATACTTATGTATATTTGACTCTTAAATTATAATTGAAATCTTGTAATAATAGGATGTTTCTTAACATTACTCGTTGAATATTGAGATTATGATTGGTGATTTTACCTTGTTATCTATTCATGTATGCTAAGCTTTATGCTTCTGCATTCACGCTTTGTTAATACATTGCTAGGGACAGACGCCTATGTCCAATAACGATTGACTTTTAGTCATTTGGAGTTAGGATTTGGGTCAAAAATGGTTTTGTGACAACACATCATGTCCTAAAGGGATATAATGTTTCTAATCTTCTTTGGAAATAAAATCCCACTATGGTGATTGGTGATGCACAATGTATATTGATGCTTGCATGGCATATCATCTCACATGATAAAGGAAAAGACTCTAGCATTGATCGTGACATGAATTATAACAAGCATGATGCACATAGTTCTTCTAAAGGGAGCTCTAAAAAAAGACACACCATTCCCTCACAAAGTCACATCGTGTTTTGTCACAAGATTTCAAAATTTGTATAGGGGGTTGATTAGGGAAACAAACCTTACCCTCGATCGACACCCCTCTACCGCTTTGCAAAGGAGCACATCTATAATGACACCAAAGGGCCATGCTACCCCCTCCTTCACCATTGTACTCATTGATAGACCACCACTACACACTCATCCTCATACTCTCTGTTACCAAGAATATGATAGATCAAGAGGAGCACATTAGCACAACCAACCCTAACTTTGAGCTTCTATTAGGAGTCAAGAAACCACTACTCTACTAAGAGACCTTCACTACACATGACTCAGATGACCCTCCACCACATTCTTCATCACCATCTCTCTCTAAAGTAACATCCCTGACTTGGGTTATGGATTAACCCTAGAAGTTTTACTTAAATACATTATTTATAAACTTATTATAATCTTATGAAAAGTAATTAAGACTCTTTGTGAAATTTATTTTCAAGTGTGAGCTTAATTGCAAACTATTTGTGCATTATATGATAGTTTGTGTGTAAAGTGAAATTAACCTAAGTTGAGGGGTTACATTGCAATATGTCACATGTCGAATGTGTCATAAGTGTTTTAGTATCACAAGAGAAAGAATGATGTGAAGTGGTGGCTTGTGGAAAGCCTAAATTCCAAGTCTGAGCTTGTTTGAATAATGCTAGTGCCTTGTGTACCAATTTTGGTACAATTTGTAATTTACCCAAAATATAGGGTTGATACGTAAATTATCACTTATAGAGTGTTCATACTACATCTATGTATCCTTTAGAGGAGATATAAATAAGGATACACCATGTTTGAATCATCTTTGAATGATGGTACTCTTGGTGATGAAAAAAGCAAGAGATGATGTATAGTTGAAGCCCTTACTTGAGTTGTATCGAGTTGAAGACTTGATATGGGAGTGCCTATCGACCAAGGAGCCATAGAGGGGATCCCATATCGGTTTGGGAACTCTTGGATCCCAAATCACCTCAAGGAGGTGATCCATGATGAGTTAGATGATCCTTCTAAAAAGTTGTATCAGTTTACATAATTTGTGAGATAAAGATGAGATATCTTATCCAACAAGATAAGGGATGGTCGAAATATCATTTCTAAATTATCCCCAAGACTTTTGCATGTCAACATAAATGTTAGTGCATGCATTTACATGTGTCAATCACACATGGCCACATGTCACCTAGTAGTATATGGTGATGACACCTCTTATACACTCTCTCTCATGAACCCCAAGTATATATACCTATCCTTTTACCTACTAATGAAAGTTTACTAACCCCACAACTCTCCTTCTTTGAGATATCATGCACACCCTCTTAGATATTGTGCATGGTAGATTAAGGATCAAAGGGATCTCAAGAACCAAGCTTAAGGTAATGCGATGATCATCTTCAACCTTGGTTGAAGCATGATTCTCGGGTTATAGCTATTCCTTTCCTTCTTCTTCACCAAGTTCTTAACTATGGTGATTATTTGAATATGGAGGAGTGGTGAACGAGCCTTGTACATTTGATATGCTCATCTTCAACCTTAGTAACGTGAAGCTTTGGAGCTTGGAGCTTTGAAGTTGTTCTTGAGGCAGGTTATATAACTTGAACCCAACTTTGTTATTATTCACCTTCAATATTGTTGAACTTGTTGATCTACTTTCAATTATGAATTCCTTTGATTAATTGATGTTCCTTTGAGTTCCAAAAGTATCATGGGACTGTTGTCCATGAACTAGAACAGTAAGAACAAGAATCTAGAGGTTGATAATGATGAAATCATCAAGGTCCAACCTGATATCAGGTTGAAGCTCCTCTAACTCGATATGATGGAGTGAACACATAATTAACCCGATATGGTACTGAGTATGTGTCTGTTGCATGTTATGATGATGAAGTGCGCACCTTGTACACGATATGCTATTAAACATACACTATGTGCAAGATATAAGGTCAAGTATACACCCTATGTACGACATGGAGTCAAGCATATGTTCCAACTCGATATAGTAAACCCTAGAGGATAAGTAACCCGTCATGATGATATGAAAACACCATAAACACGATATGGTGATGAGTGTATACCTCATGGGTAATATGATTAAAACATATACCCACCATTAGTATGATACAGAGTCAATTATTCACCTCCTACACGATATGGTGTTAGGATTATACCCTATCCCGATATGGGTTGAAACCTTAGATGGTGATATGAAACCCGATATGATAAACCCAAGATGATGGGTAACTCGATATAAAGATGAGTGAACAACTCATGAACGATATGAGTGATACCTATAGGTACCTTGTGCATGATATGAGGTCAAGTCCATACCTCATGCACAACTGGTGTCAAATGGATACTCTAAACGATATAGTATTGAAACCTTAGTTGATGGAATGAAATCCGACACACCCTATCATTTTGTGTAAAGGATTGTGTGAAAGAGATCAACCTAATATCTAGTATGTCATTCAATTATATGATAAGAATAGATTCCTTGAAAGTATAAAAAGGGGTATAAGCATAATGGACTACCCAATAAGCTAAACTAATTTGTCAACCAACTTGGTGACCCGATATGATAATCCAACTTAGAATCCCAATATGGTATTGTGTATATACTTCTAAAAAATGACACCATGATGAGGCATATACCCTATGCCCGATATAGTGCACATCTTGTTCATGATATGGTATCATGTATACCCCTTATACCTGATATGGGGTCATGCATTCATCTTATACACGATATGAGGTTAAATTGAGAGGATAAAATCTAGGTGATAGCCAACCCAATATGGGTACACATTATGGTATTAGGGGATACACCCTAAACACGATATGATCATGAGGCTACACCCTATGCCCAATAGGGATACCCGATATGATGTTAAGGTTGTATCCCAAGCACAATATGGTAGCATACACACATCTTGATACCCGATATGGTGGGAAAACTTCAATCATATATATACTTGATTGAGTGACCTATGTTGTGTGTTGTGTTAAATGCAACATTAAAAGATAATGAGTTTAGTGTAATTTGATAATGGTGATCTAATGTACCTTAAAGAGGAGAATAGAGCCAACTTAATAAAATTATGGTGCAATCAACATCCTAGTGAGGATGAAAGAGAAACTTATATTTGAATAACGATTGTGTAAAGAATATATGTTGATACTCCTAAAATGCGTGGAGTATGAATTAGGGTTTGATTCTTGATAACATGATCATGAATCATTTATTAGTTAATAAAGGGAAAACCTAACCCTAATGAAGGGTGATGGTACGCACTTACAACCCTAATCAGTTAGATTGAGAAATCCTAACCCTAATAATGGGAAGGATGTATTGCTCTTATATCACATAGTGATGAAGTGAATTTGAAACCCTATTTGGTTAAAATAGGCAATCCTAACCCTAATAATGGGAAGGATGTATTTCTCTTGAATTGCATAGTGATATCATATACTACTAGAATTTTACCACGAAATGCAAACCATTCATGAATCATGAGATGATGAGCATAGCCAGGTATGAGATACGATGTTCTAGATGATACAGATTTAAATGAGCCTTGTGAGGCATGTTAAATATATGTACAATAAGTATAATGATTATACATTCTGATATCTTAAAAGATAGTTGTTTCCTAGTGAGAGGTGACAAGATATTTAATGAACCATGTGAGCTATGTGAAATACTTGTACAACAAGTGTGATGAATACCTTCGTTTGAGGACCTAGAGGTAATAGTTACTTGTTACAGAGGTAACAATGTTCAGTGATGATCTAAGGGTTTGAACACCCAGATCCAATAATCATGATGATGATGATGTGAAGGGATGAGAATTCCCAGAAATGTGATAAGGGACTGAGATCCCGAGTGTTATACATTCAAAGTGTTCCAAAGATTATAAAAGTACTATACCTTTCCTTATAGAATATGTTGTAATTCATGTTTGAAACTTGGTTGATGCTAAAAGATACTGTAATGCATCTAATTAATCAAGTGGAATCTCATCATGTAGTTTTCCTGACCATAGATCCATTCAGTGTCAGAAATTGCTGAAGGTGAAATGATTTTAACTCGGCAAGCATATTTTTGAATATGTGGGGGTTAAGGACAAAGTATATACATACATCCTAATGAAGAATGGATGTAGCACCTTCCTTATTTATCTCGAGATGATGTGAATCTCTCGACCAAATGATAAATTTATGTGTAAATCCTTCTTCATTATTATTATGTGTTGTTGGGATTGATGATAATCTCCTAACCAGGTGAGGAATTGATGTATAATCTTCCTTTTCCTTATAATCTGGGAAAGCTATGTGGTCTTCTCCCGAAGAGAGTACATGTTGCGGCTGTAACTCCATAGTGAAGATGTCGCTATACCCCGACATGCTATTTGTAGTTGACACAAGATGTCCTGCCAGCAGCTGACACAAGATGTCCTGCTAGTTGTCTCGTACTGACCGAGATGAGTGAGGTCTTGATATTCAGCTCTGCCATTGACCTTGTATGGTACCGATTTGAACTTAGTAGTGGTCGGTTGGAGTATGAATGGTATACTTCATCTCCTCAGGGTATAAGTGTGATTGTAATATGTATTCATCCATGTAGCATATTTTCTTAAGGATCGAATACAGAAAACATTGGTTGATGTACACTTCTTTTATACATCTTAATTGGATAGATATTATACTTGTTCTTCATATTCTTTATCAAGTGAATAGATGATTTACTGCTTTATCATAGATAGCTGAATTACTATATGAGATGAGATTTCTCTGTTCTGCTTATAAATAGTGGTTAATCTTGCTGATTCATATAAAGAATCCTCTGCTCAATTTTATGCTATTTACTTGTGATAATAATATTGTTGGCGGAGAGTTATATCTCTCGTTGGGACAATTTTCTCACCCTGTGGGATCCACAATTTTTAGGTGGACGTGCACGAGGAGGTAGAGACTATTCTATAGAGGGAGAACAACGATAGCTGGGGAAATAGTAACAACTCAGGTTGAGTGTATTGTCTGTCATGTCTTGTAGAAAGAAGTCATATGTGTTGTCTCTGTACTCTCAGGTCCTTGGAGTCAGTACATAATGGTTTTTTGAACAATCTGAGATTTTGGCTTGTATGTCTCGAGGTTTTATGTTGCTTCAATATATGTTTTGATAGAGCAACTATTATGTGTTATCTTGGAGATGAGATGATAGAATGCATGTACAATGTGAACCTTGATATGTATAATGTTTTGGTTCTTTCAATAAGAGTTACGTGGAAGCGAATCTCCTTGCAAAATGGTTTTAATTTTTAGTGATTTTGTTAATCCGTTGTTTATGGTTATTTCGTAGTTAGTTACTGGTGATGGCTTGATTTTATGTTGGGTTGTCACAAAGTTTTGGTATCAGAGCCTAAGGTTCGCTGAGTCTACAGAGACATAGGACTAAGGTGTTGAGTCTGTTCTAGTGTCCTATAATATATCTTATAGTGACTTCAGCTTATGCAAAAGATAGAGTAAAGCTTAAAGATGTCCGGAGAACACGAGGAATACATTGCTAAGAGCAATGTTGTTGCACCAGGAGAAGGTGCAAGGGATCAGGCGAGAGAAGAATGACTGCCTGAGAATCCCCAGGTTGATCCAGCCATGATAGAGAATCATGCTTTTTATTCTCTTGTTGGGAAGGCTAGGACAACAATGATGCATATAGTGGATCGGATACTAGCAACACAACCTAGATTACTAGTCCATAATGATGAAATTTTGGGCTCTCATAGGATGTCTGATCAACATAGTTATGTTGGAGCAATGGAAAATGTCGAAAGAATTAGGTGACAACACGGAATTAGAGTTTTCTACAGGTGTAGGCAACTAGGACATTTTATAAAGGACTGTCCAGTAAAGGGTCATGAGGTAGAAATTAAGAAGAGATCTATCCAAACTCAAGAACAGATGCCTAGTAACTGTAAAAGGGGATGTTTTTGGTGCCACCAATGCAACAAACACCTAGTGCACCAGGGAAATGGATACCAAGAAAGGGCAAAGGACCTAATGTTCCACGAGTTAGAACTCTTGATTTATCTTCTACATCAGTAATAAGGCTCACAAGACCACGAAGTGCATCTAAGATATGTCATAAATGTAGACAGGTTGGGAACATTAGATCTTTTTGTCCAAAAAGAAAGGAGGGAATGACCCAACCACCAAGACAGAGTCAACAAGACTCTCAAAGGCAACTGTGTAGCAGTGGTACATGAGGACATGGACATGCATCCCAAGAAGGTTCATCTACACCAAACGATAGAGCACGACGTTGGAAACAGGCAATGACAAAATTTTATGCAAAGAATCAGCCTGAGACAATAATCGATCCACGAGTTGAGACAGGTAAGATGAAATTGTTTCATTCTGATATATTTTCTCCTGACTTTATATGATAGTTATAAGAAAATTAGTTGTAGTTGAGCTTCCTTTGATTAGTCCTATGAAGACATAAGGAAGAGATAAAGAGGATGAGAACTTACATTCTGTTCGATAATCTTTAAAATGTTTTGTAATTTCTTTTATCTATATAAAAGAGGATGAGATGTAAAATAGATGTCTGGAGAAAATCCAGGAATACTAAGTCCTATGATTTGTATAATATGAAAAGTAAGGAATATGATACAAACAAGGTGCACACTACCTAATCTCAGTACTTGTATACCCTGTCCAAGTATTCAACTATTAAAGACAAGGTAAGTATGGGACTCTTTGATTGTTATCTTTCTGATTACTCTGATCAAGTAGTCATTTTGAGACAATCTAAAGAGAATAATGAAATAGAAATTGATTTTATCTCAAACCAGTATGTGTGTATGAGGAAGTAAAGAGTATAATCCTCACTATAAGACAAAGGGAACAAGGGAGATGATCCCTATTCAATAAAGAAAGTGTGAAAAGTAAAACTCTTTTCCATGAGATGAATGTAGATAAAATTAGAAAATTGTTGATGAACATACTAAACAATAACAAAGAAAGGAATGATGACATGCGATCTTCTTCATAACTCCTATGCAGAAAGTAAGGAACCTAAGATGAAACAAGATTGAATGACACATGGACAATTGAAAGTTCATGCAATAATCAAAGAAGATAATAATCTTCTTTCTTTGGTAAACAACCCTGGGTGATGATTGGGTGATAAGAGTAATATGTTTCCTTATGTTCTTTCCCTATAGGGACATGACAATTAAGTAAGTCTTATGAAACCTGATGTGCAGGGCTTATAAGTAATCTCTAGATGGGTACTTTGTAAAGTATTATCCATCCTTGAATTTTGGTTCTAAGACAAAGTTATATGTGATAAGTAATGTCTCAAGATGAAAGAAAGGTATTATTGTAGGTTTGACCTTGGTAATAACAACAGAGAGATGGATATGATGAGGATGTGATGTGTTTTTGGCACATATAATAGATACCAAGGTAAAGAATCCTAGTATCCAAAAACTTTCAATAGTATGAGAAAATGAGAGTATGACTCCTGATAAAATGAATAATGTTTGGTTACCTTGAAGGGATAACTTTGAGATAACTATGGTATGGATATTATATGTTAGGGTTTTATGCAATGCATAAACATATACATTGATAAGGATGTATCAATTGAAGGAACAACTATAGAATTATTTTCAGAAAAAGCTTATCCATTTAAAAATAATTCCTTAGAATATTCCTATCTAGATCTGTTGAAGAAGCTTATACATAACAACCAGAGATACCTCTGAGATAAGTTCTTCTTTGATAAGTAGCTTCTCCTTATGGCAAGAAAATAGTCTGCTAATGGGATAGTTGGTACAAGTCATAAGAAATTTTAGTGTTATTTTAGCATATTAGAGTGGCACAACAAATGTATGATAAGACTTGTAGTCCCAAGTGGGTGATAGAATGTAACTCTAGTCTTTCCTTAGAAGAGAAATTCTAAACTAAGTGAGGAATGTGGAAAAATCCTAAGGTCAAGAATATTATCACGTAAATATGTAAGTTGAGAAGGTGATAAGTCAATAAAGTTTGACACCTGAAATATTCAATGTATGAATAGTACTTCTCTGACTTAGAAAGTGTTACCTAACACAGAATTGACACTGTAGTCATTAATGAAAAAGGACAGTTGAATGTGTGTCCTGTATAGAATATTCTATGATGACCCTGAATGGAAGGACTTTTTACTGGTCAAAGTTCTATGGCATCTCCAAGACATCAAAATGTTATGTGGAGACTTAATAATATGATGCATGAATAACAATTATCTTCCTTCATTTGGGATTTCGGGGATGAAATCCTAGTTAGGGGTTTATAATTGTAACATCCCTGACCTAGGTTATGGATTAACCCTAGAAGTTTTTCTTAAATAAGTTATTTACAAACTTATTATAATCTTATGAAAAGTAATTAAGACTCTTTGTGAAGTTTATTTTCAAGTGTGAGCTTAATTGCAAATTATTTGTGCATTATATGATAGTCTAAGTGTAAAGTGCAATATACCAAAGATGAGGGGTTACATTGCAATATGTCACATGTTGAATGTGTCCTAAGTGTTTTAGTATCACAAGAGAAAGAATGATGCTAAGTGGTGGCTTGTAGAAAGCCTAAATTCCAAGTCTGAGCTTGTTTGAATAATGCTAGTGCATTGTGTACCAATTTTGGTACAATTTGTAATTTACCCAAAATATAGGGTAGATATGTAAATTATCACCTCTAGAGTGTTGCTAATCCCTATATGTATCCTTTAGAGGATAGACAAATAAGGAGACACCTTGTTTGAATCATCTTTGAATGATGGTACTCTTGGTGATGAAAAGACCAAGAGATGATGTATAGTTGAAGCCCTTACTTGAGTTGTATCGAGTTGAAGACCTGATATGGGAGTGCCTTGATGTGGTTTATTATCACACTAACAAATTCACCCGGGTTTGAAATCCCTGATCTTACCAAAACCTTGTGCAATAATACCACCCGCAAGCGGACAGGTCTTATCGCAGTATAGTTAAGGATTGAATCCCAAGAGACAACGTTTTTAAGAATCATTGTTAGTCGAATCTAGCTCAAGTAAGACTAATATTTAGAACGATTGGTTGATTTGAGGTTAATTAAACTAATTGTAGGAAAGTAAAGAGTAGAATTAAAGTTGGATCCGATTAATGATATGGAATCGCTGGGATGGTCCCGGGTTTCACCACCACTACACATGCAATCACATCCAGGCAAGATATAACTATTCAAATAGAACTACTGTGGACCCTCCTTGAGGGATGTTTAGGTCCGTGTAAGCATCCCCTTGGGTATCATATGTCTCATCGCCATCTAGATCATACACTTACGGTTCTGAAGATACAAAATCCAACTAAGGTTGTGTCCCTCCCTGAGGGATGTTTAGGCACACAGAAGCGTCATCGTAGGCTAGATGGCTCGTCCCCTCACGGATCACACACTTACGACCTCAAGGAATCCTTTCATAAGTTCTCGTTAAGGAGTCAACCGTGTTAATTGACAAGCAAGCAGGTGATTAATCTACAAGCAAACATCGACGATTAACAAACAAGATACAAAATCCAACTAAGGTTGTGGCCCTCCCTGAGGGATGTTTAGGCCACAAAAGCATCACCGTAGGCTAGATGGCTCGTCCCCTCATGGATCATACACTTACGATCTCAAGGACTCCCATTCTATTTCTAGTGTGGGAGTCAACCTAATTAATCGACATTCTACCCTACGTATAGAAGTTCTCACAACATAGGGAAAGACATGATGAAAGCAAGCATGTAACCAAATTACAAACTTGAATGATTAGCAACAAAATGAAAAGACATGAAAGCATGGGAAGCGGGGCTAGTCCCCGCACACCAGCGAAAAGGAACTACTCACTCATGATGCGAGAAATACGAAGAATAAGAGAGAGGGAAGGTTCCTCCATGAGCATGATGTAGAAGGTCGTCGCAGCTCGATGAAGATGATGCGGTCTTCTACGTCGTGTGGGAGTAGATCTAGACGAGGAATGAGGGACGCCAAGATAGACCAGACAGTCTTTATCACTCCTCCTTCCTTCTTTTCTCAGTCTCCTTGATCGTAGAAGGTGGAGCAGGTGAAGTGATAGTGCAGGATCAGACCAGCGTTTAGGCAGCCTGGCGGCATCCCAGATCCGATGCCCCAAATGAAAACCCTATTGGCCCTATTTATAGGATTGGATGGGGTCTTGGCATTTTGGGCCCTGTTGCAATTTTTTTAGTTTGTTTACATGAACAAGCGATCTTGTATTAGTTTTCCTCCAAATGGTTTGGTTATGATCGGTTTGGTATGTCCAAACGGTCTTGGGTATATGTTCTCTCCAAATGTTTTTGCTTCTAATCTCAAACGGTCTTGGATATATGACCATACGGTCTTGCATTAATTTCTCCAAATGGTCTTGGTTGTGGCTCCACACAGTTTGGGTGACGAGGCCTGTACGGTCTTGAATCTTGATCGGTCTTGAAGATTGCTGCCCTAGCGGTCCACTCTGTCTTCAGTTCCTCACATCCAACCGGTCTGCAACAGATTGTCCAAACGGTCTCGCCTTCAGTGATCGGTCTTGGACCTTTTGTTCTAACGGTCTTGCAGTATTGTAATCATCCTAACGGTTTGCAAATCGATAGCATGTCCAACCAGCCCTCATACCTGATCAGTCTTGGGACATCTGACTCCAAACGGTCTTCAGTGATTGTGCATCTGACGTCCAAACAGTTTTGGATTGTGTGCCACCAAACAATCTTGTGGCCTATCGATTTCACCTCGCAGTTTGCAAGACTATTTACTATTTGATGGTCACTTCTACTCAATGACAGGTTGAGCCATGATTGCTGTTAGGCGCGAGTCATTGGGCGGCGGTGCAAGTTGCGGCTAGGGGTACTGCAGATCGCTGAGGTTGTAGGTGTTTCAGCTTGCCGTGGAAAGCGGCTGAAGCTCAGTGGTATCAAGGGTTTCTATGATGGTGGGAGGAAGAGGAAGAAGGGGAGCAGCTACGGGAGTGCTGTTGTAGTGAGATAGGGTTTGTAGGTGGATGGTTGAAGGTGACAATGGAAGAGGCATGCTTCATCGCGGTTTCTAGACGACGACTTCCAAACTGTTTCAGGGGTGGATGTAGGCCAATCGGTCTTGAGGTAAGGCTGCCCATATGGTCTTGAGACCATATGGAAGGGAAAGAGTATGAAACTGTTAAGGCAATTGATGGCTAAGACTGTGCAGTCAGATGGATGGGGGCCATAGATCCGTGATTTGATGGTGTGGAAATGCTCGCAGTTTGAGACCATATGGATGAATAGTTAAGACCGTATGGATGAAACCATATGGTCAAGACCGTATGGTCAAAACCAAGGATGAGTGAAGGTAGATCAAAGGTTGAGAAAGGTGGGTCCCACTCAAATGGGTTTGATTTGGATGATGGTTGATGGAGGTAAAGATGGAGTGAAGCAAGGGGTAGTGATGGTTATGTTGAAGGTGGATTAGGGTTAAATGGAGGTGGGTGCCAACTGATGGCACAACCTTATCATGACCTGCATAAAATTGATATAAAATCAGTTAATAATCTTGATAATTGCATCAATTAAGTAACTTTGCATATTTTGATAGTTAGGAGAAGAAATCAGATGGATTGAGTCAAAATGAGTCCAAGATGGCGATTGAATATTATGATGAATATGCATTCATCATGCCTATTGGCCAAGGAGCCATAGAGGGGACCCCATATTAGTTTTTGAACTCTTGGAAAAGGCCATGACAGACAAAGTACCTCAAGGAAGTGATCCATGACGAGTTAGATGCTCCTTGCAAAACGTAGTACCAGTTTGCATAATTTGTGAGATAACGATGAGATATCTTATCCAATAAGATAAGGGATGGTCAAAATATCATCTCTAGATTATCCCCAATAATTTTGCATGTCAAGATAAATATTAGTGCATGCATGTACACATGTCAACCATGCATAGCAATGTGTCACCTACTAGTATATGGTGATGACACCTCTTATACACTCTCTCTCATGAACCCGAAGTATATATAACTCTCCTTTTACCTACTAATAAAAGTTTATGAACCCCACAACCTTCTTTCTTTGAGATATCATGCATAACCTCTTAGATATTGTGCATGGTAGCTTAAGGAGCAAAGGAAACTCGAGCACCAAGCTTAAGGTAACGTCATGATCATCTTCAACCTTGGTTGAATCATGATTCTTAGGTTATAGCTATTTCTTTCCTTCTTCTTCACCAAGTTCTTAACTATGGTGATTCTTTGAATATGGAGGTGTGGTGAACGAGTCTTGGACTTTTGATAAGCTCATCTTCAACCTTAGGAACGTGAAGCTTTGGATCTTGGAGCTTTGAAGTTTTTTTTGAGGCGGGCTATATAACCTGAACCCAACTTTGTTATTATTCACCTTCAATATTATTGAACTTGTTAATCTACTTTCAATTTCAAATCCCTTTGATTAATTGATGTTCCTTTTGAGTTCCAAAAGTATCTTAGGACTTTTTTCCATGAACTAGAATAGTAAGATCAAGAATCTAGAGGTTGATTATGATGACATCATCAAGGTCAAACCCGATATTGGGTTGAAGCTCCTCTAACTCGATATGATAGAGTGAACACATCATTAACCCGATATGGTAATGAATATGCGTCTCTTGCATGTTATGATGATGAAGTGCACACCTTGTTCACGGTATGATGTTAAGCATACATTATGTGCACAATATAAGGTCAAGTATACACCCTATGCAAGACATGGAGTCAAGCATATGTTCCAACTCAATATAGTAAACCCTATAGGATAAGTAACCCAACATGATGATATGAACACACCATAATCATGATATGGTGAGGAGTGTATACCTCGTGGGTAATATGAGTAAAATATATACCCACCATGAGTACGATATGGAGTCAAGTATTCACCTCCTACACGATATGGTGTTAGGCCTAACTCGATATGGGTTGAAACCATAGATGGTGATATGAAACCTGATATGATAAACCCAAGATGATGGGTAACGCAATATATAGATGAGTGAACATATCATGAATGATATGAGTGATACATACATGTACCTTGTGCACGATATGAGGTCAAGTCCATACCTCATGCATGAATGGTGTCAAATGGATACTCTAAACGATATAGTATTGAAACCTTAGTTGATGGAATGAAATCTGACACACCCTATCATTTTGTGTAAAGGATTGTGTGAAAGAGCTCAACCTAATATCTAGCTTGTCATTCAATTATATGAGAAGCACATATTCCTTGAAAGTATAAAAAGGGGTATAAGCATAATGGACTACCTAATATGCTAAATTGATATGTCAACAAACTTGGTGACCCGATATGATAATCCAACATAGAATCCCAATATAGTATTGTGCACATACTTCTAAAAAATGATACCATGATGAGGCATATACCCTATACCCAATATGGTGCACACCTTGTGCATGATATGGTATCATGTATACCCCTTCTACCCGATATGGGGTCAAGCATTCAGCTCATACATGATATGAGGTTAACTTGAGAGGATAAAATCTAAGTGATAGCCAACCCGACATGGGTACACGTTATGGTATTAGGGGATACACTCTAAACATGATATGATCATGAGGCTACACCATATGCCCGATAGGGATACCTGATATTATGTTAAGTTTGTGTCTCCAAAACAATATGGTAGCATACACACATCTTGATACCCAATATGGTGAGAAAACTTCAATCATATATATACTTGATTGAGTGACCTATGTTGTGTGTTGTGTTAAATGGAACATTAAAAGATAATGAGTTTAGTGCAATTTGATAATGGTGATCTGATGCACCTTAAATAGGAGAATATAGCCAACTTAATAAAAGTATGGTGCAATCAACCTCCTACTGAGGATGAAAGACAAAATTATATTTGAATAACAATCGTGTAATGAATATATGTTGATAATCCTAAAATGAGTGGAATATGAATTAGGGTTTGATTCTTGATAACATGATCTTGAATCCTTAATTTGTTAATAAGGGGAAAACATAACTCTAATGAAGGGTGATGGTATGCACTTACAACCCTAATAATGGGAAGGATGTATTTCTCTTATATCACATAGTGATGAAGTGAATTTAAAACCCTATATGGTTAAAATAGGCAATCCTAACCCTAATAATGGGAAGGATGTATTTCTCTTAAATTGCATAGTGAAATCATATACTTCTAGAGTTTTACCATGAAATGCAAACCATTCATGAATCTTGAGATGATGAGCATATCCATGTATGAGCTATGATGTTCTAGATCATACAGATTTAAATGAGCCTTGTGATCCATGTTAAATATCTGTACAATAAGTATAATGATTATACAATCTGATATCTTAAAAGATAGTTGTTGCCTAGTGATAGGTGATAAGATATTTAATGAACCATGTGAGCTATGTGAAATACTTGTACAACAACTATGATGAATACCTTGGTCTGAGGACCTAGAGGTAATAGTTACCTGTTACAAAGGTAACAATGTTCAGTGATGATCTAAGGGTTTGAACACCCAAATCCAGTAATGATGATGATGATGATGTGAAGGGATGAAAATTCCCAAAAATGTGATAAGGGACTGAGATCCTAAATGTTATACATTCAAAGTGTTCCAAAGATTATAAAAGTACTATACCTTTCCTTATATCATCTGTTATCATTCATATTTGAAAATTGGGATACTGTAATGCATCTAATTAATCAAGTGGAATCTCATCATGTAGTTTCCTTGACCATAGATCCATTCACTGTCAGAAATTTTTGATGGTGAAATGAGTTTAACTCGAATAGCATATTTTTAAATATACGGGGGTGAAGGACGAAGTATATCCATACGTCCTAATGAAGAATGGATGTAGCACCTTCCTTATTCATCCCGGGATGATGTGAATCTCTCGACCAAATGAGGAATGGATGTGTAAATCCTTCTTCATTATTATTATGTATTGTTATGATTGATGATAATCTCCTGAATAGGTGAAGAATTGATGTGTAATCTTCCTTTTCCTTATAATTCGGGAAAGATACATGGTCTTCTCCCAAAGAGAGTACATGATGTGGTTGTAACTCTATAGCGAAGATGCCGCTATACCCCGACATGCTATTTGTAGTTGACACAAGATGTCCTGTTAGTAGCTGACACAAGATGTCCTGCTAGTTATCTCGTACTAACAGAGACGGGTGAGGTCTTGATAGCTGGCTCTGCCATTGACCTTGTATGGTACCCATTTGAACTTAGTAGTGGTCGGTTGGAGTATGAACGGTATACTTCATCTTCTCAAGGAATAAGTGTGTTTGTTATATGTAATTAGTTGTGTAGCATATTTGCTTAAGGATCAAATACAGAAAACATTGGTTGATGTAGACTTCTTTTATACATCTTAATTGGATAGTTGTTATACATGTTCTTCATATTCTTTATAAAGTTAATAGATGATTTACTGCTCTATCATAGATAGCTGCATTACTATAAGAGATGAAATTGCTCTGTTCTGCTTATAAATGGTGGTTAATCTTTCTTATTCATATAAAGAATCCTTTGCTCAGTTTTATGTTGTTTACTTGTGATAATAATATTGTTGGCGGAGAGTTATATCTCTCGCTAGGACAATTGTCTCACCCTGTGGGATCCATAATTTTTAGGTGGATGTGTACGAGGAGGTAGATACCGTTCTACAGAGGGAGAACAACAATAGCTCAGGCAACTGTAACAACTCAGGTTGAGTGTATTGTCTGTCGTGTCTTGTAGACTATAGTTCTATGTGCCGTCTCTATACTCTCAGGTCCTTGGAGTCAGTACATAATGGTTTTATGAACGATCTGAGATTTTGGCTTGTATATCTCGAGGATTTATATTGCTTCAATATATGTTTTGACAGAGCAACTGTTATATCTTATCCTTGAGATGAGATGATACAGTGAATGTACAATGTGAACCATGATATGTATAAAGTTTTGGTTCTTTCAATAAGAGTTTCCTGGAAGAGGATGACCTTGCAAAATGGTTTTAATTTTTAGTGATTTTGTTAATCCACTATTTATGGTTATTCCGCAATTAGTTACTGGTGATGGCTTGATTTGATGTCGGGTCGTCACATCTATCACCTTCCCCAAAACCACCTTCATCACCAGTTGCCACTCCAATTTGTGATGTGCTTCTTAAGAACACATTATTCATAGCCTCAGAAAGATGTCTATTTGTTGAGCCAAAATAAGCAATGATTCTCGAGGCACACTTCATGCTCTGACCCAAGGCACCCGCGCCACTAGTAAATACCCAACTCCACTTAAACCAAAACCATGGTCCAAAGAAGAGGAGGAGTCTTGCACCCGATGTAGAGCCATCTTGCACCTGGGAAGCTGATCTAAGCCTGAGGTGTGGAGGAGAGAAAAGAAGAACATGACACCTATACAATGGTGCCCTTCAAACTATAGTCCAACAAAGCACTTTAGAGGTTTCACAAGCTCATTAATGTCCACCTTCTCCCTACCAGATTTCTCTACCATGAGATGTCGGAGGAGTTTGAATTAACTATGGAGGTACAACCCTTCTTGTAGATGATTACCATATTTAGGAAGTTTCCAAGGGTAATATATATCAAATTTCTTAATACTCTACAAGAATAGGACAACTGATGTAATTGCTTGATTAATTTATGCATGAGTGAGTATCAATACACTTTGTCAAAAAATATTTAGACAAGAAAAATGGGTTTCAAAGAGGACTTCTTCACATGTATTTTACCCAATTTTAACTATGAAACCTAATGGTTCGAGATCAAGGGGGATTTTTCCTACAAGAATAAGGAGACTAGGACATCCAATATTCATAGTCTACGCTCTACATCCTCCATCAAATCATATTAAATACCAAATTTTGGGTGGAAGGAGGAGCAATAAGTGGTGTCCAAGGATAATCTCTATGTTTTGTGGTGCATGCTTCATACTAAATAGATTTAATACACATGTTTCTTTGTCGGAAAATGTTTTGAAGGTGGCCACTTGTAAGAAGTTTTATAACGACATTATGACTAGACGTTTTGCATCCAAGCTAGATGAGAAGCTTGGGGCGGTCCCATACTACCTACCCTTGAGGGGAAAGATTTGATTTATGCTTATTTTCTAGTTGATGCTACTATTCTAAGGTACAATACAGGAAATAAGAAGTACTATGTTGACATATATGGATATCCACATGCCTCCTCCCTTCCTAATGCATCTTGGGTCACCTTTTCTAACTGGATGAAATTGAAGTGGCATACGTAATAGTATTAGAGTGTAGATGAAGCTAAAGCTTCCACACCATCACTTCCTCTCACTACACCACTTTCCATGGGGACCCAAAAAGTGTATACCTAGTCCACCACTGATTGGATGCATATGTACAAATATATGTTCTTCTTCCAAATATTGTCATCCAAGATCGAACACTAGGATTTGGAGATCCATGATCTTCATACCCAATAACATATGATGTATACTATATTGAGAAGGTTGGATCCATGTCACATCAACCCGAACAATTATGTGTATCCATATGCTCTAAGATCCAACCCTAGATGATGAGGATGTTACTTCATGTATGGCTTGGTTATCATAGAAGTAAGGATCCTTCAAACCCATCAACCTAGCAGGAGCATCCAATTGTGGCCTAGATAAGATTATTCTTGGAGTGTTGGCAGTGAACCGAATAAGCTATGATGGGGGTGGAAACATGATTTTCTTCTCAATTTTCTAATGTATCTTTTTTTTTATTTTCACATACCTGGCATGCTCATGAATAATCTTCTATTATTGTATGCATTTCATGTTTGAACTTTGTCATCATATTTTTTATTTGTTTTGCATGTAGTGTAAGTATGTTTAATTCTTATTACGGTTGTCACATTGTGAGTTTAAAGGTAACAAATACTCAAATTTCATTTTTTTTTCCTAAAAATCATCTCGAAAGGGACATATGCTATCATTGTTTAACTAGTTCATCATTTCATGACATTGTTGACACGATGTTGTTTGACCTATTTATTGAGATAATAATCACAAAAGACATTTTTTTCATGTAAATTTTTCAATGGAATTTGTCAATTAGAAACTTTTGTAGCATTGTAGTTGATCTAAAGACATGAATGATGAAATTGACTATTGCAAATATAAAAATGAATTTAATTTTTTGATACAATAGTGACTATATTACTAAAGAAAGCCAAAGATCATAACACCACAACATACCTAAGGGAAGACAAGATACAATTTAATGTTGGGTTTTAGGGGAGGCAGAGAAGGCAGCGGAAACAAAAATTTTCTCCCCCAAACCCAGAACAAGGAAATGCATCAACATCTATACAATTAGAAAGGATGGTTTGTGGAATCATACCTTGTCCCGAGGCTTGCTCGGCAACAATACCTCGCGCCTTGCGCGGTCTTCTCCTCCGGTCTTGGATGGTGTCTGTGCATCTCCTGGTCACACCGGGACTGACGACTCCTGGTCTCACCGGGACTGTCAGGATTGACAACTGTCCTCCGAGCGGCAGAAATCTCCCGCCTTTGAAGTAGTCCACACAGACCACCTAGAACACCAATCTCCTTGTCCCACAAGGAATTGTAAGGAGTCTCACACTCCTGTTAGCGTACTAGTCGCCAACACACTCTTTTGCCACCAATTACTTTCTGCAGTTGTCTTTCCCTTGATGTGCCTCCCTTATCGGGTAGCACATGCTCGGGCTCTCTCTCGGTTACCAAAACCAGAGAGAACGACAATTTCACAGAGCAATTGGTTGCACTGAGTTGTCTTTTAAGAAGCCCCCAATACCCCTATATATAGGAGGGTCATGGGACATGGTTCTCTATCCCGGGCAATGCGGGACTAAAAGTAGGAATAGAAGGGTTCGAGATTTTCCACAAAACAACCAACTCACAACCTGAACTGATCGTTTCATTTCTGAAACAGTCGGTTGGGGACCTGAACCGGTCAGTTGACACCTCAAGCGATCAGTTGGGACCCATGAAATGGTCGGCTCACATGTCAACTGATCGGTTCGTGGTCCTGATCAGTTCCCAATTGACTTTCCATCTTTTTGTTTCTAATTCGTATCAAATACCAATCTTTGTTCCAATCAAATTGGGCAAGTGAAATGAAAGGAAAATTCTCACCAATCCTACTTTCCCAACTTGCTCAGTTGCAACAGTTGAACCGATCGTTTCAACACTTGAAGCAATCGTTTCACCCTGTCATGAGCCGATAGACTCACCACTTGAGCCGATCGGTTCACCAAGCTCATCTGATCGGTTCATCACATGAGCCGATCGGTTGGGAGTGCAGATTGTACAGAATCAGTCAATTGCAGTTTCAATCAATCTGATACTCCAATCAATGTGTCCAACACCTTGAACATTATGAAATTGAGATATCAATTGATTGAGTGTTTATTTGAACTACTTAACTCCTTTAGCAATCAATCTAAACATTGTTTGTGGAAAAAACTCCTCTTCCAAGTTAAATCCTATGTGTGTGACCCTACAGGTCCATTTCACGTTGGCAGTGAAAGTCCATAACACTTATGACTTCACAAGCAAAGAGCGGTGCCTAGTCACACATCAGTGCTACCCAAGTGAAATAGAAAGTTGGAGAACAACTTTCAATCGAACAATCCGTGAATGGTGTTATAGTGAATGTATAATTCATTTGTCACTGATATCTTGAATGAACTCGAGGCATGGAACAGTCATCCTGTCAACGTTCATTCACTTTCTGGATCTCAGAGCAGATTGGAAGAGATATGTATGACATCAATATCACATACTGATTCACACATGCGTGCGCACGCCTATTTCAATCCTACTCATCAAGTGGCCTTGGATATCAAACTCCCTCAGGAGGGACAAATATGATATCTATCACTCACCCCTCAAAATCTCCATGTGTCAAAGCCACCCAATCATCACCTTTATAACAACCCATGTTTCAGGACTGCGTTTGATGATGTCAAAGTGTGCCCAACGACATGTGTTGAGTGTAGTGATTTTAGGTCAAAGAATCACACTCACCACCATCACTGTGAGTACTGACTGTGACTAGCATGTCATGGTTCCATGTGTCAAACTCACGGTGGGTCTGTCTAGTACACTTGTTCTTTAACAAGTACCTATGTGTTTGGTTTGATATCTCTATATCATGACTAATGAGATTATGTCATCAACCAACACCACAATCTAGTCTTGTGTGTCATTGCTATCTATCTAACTTCCACAATGACACCCGACTAGGGACATAACAAGAATGTACAAACTCTTAGCATATGTATGATCTCATCGTTCAGGTCCTCAACCTGAAAGCATACATCATTGAGTACTGTCATTCTCTAGACATTCAATCTGTTCTATCACTATCTCATATGACTGAACTAGAAAGAATTGGAAGCTTGCCTTTTATGTTTATCAAATCAATCTTAATGTATCCCACCAATCATCCCATGATTGGCTCTCAAGGCATACATACCAACAGACTCCCACTTGCACTGCGAGCCAATCACCCTTGAATCATATTCATAGTGATCTTCAAACATGTCCCACATGTTACTGTGCTCTTGTGCCAACATAGTGAGTTATGGAAACACCTTTCCAAAGTCAGTATTAATTGTATGTCTCTCATCTCTTCGCGGTACGTCATACGTCTGAGATGGAGTTGCCGTAATATGTGATCTAGTATTCCTTTGCTAACCTTTAGCCACATTGCATGATCAAGGATTCCATACTTGTCATCAATGAGCGGAATATCTATAAGTTCATCTCATGAACTTCCAGATCCATATAATATCCACTGCTATTCTCCAACACATAGATACTCAACATTTCCTTTTAAATGGTTTTATTGGAACACTTCCAATTATCAACAAACTTTCACTTTTATATTTCATATATATAATTTGCGATTAATTTTCTGCATCAATGTAACTCTTTACATAGAACTCTTCCTTATCTCCATATAACTAGTACTTCTCAAGTACTTATCAAGTTCTTATGGTTTCCAGTAACCCTTACTGGAAGTAGACAGACATCCACTCGTCATGTCCCACATACGAGTTATCAGGATGAGCACATCATATTTCCATGTCCTACATACAAGATGATGAATGCATTTTGTTCTTGCCATGCAAGATAATGGGATGATTACATGCATGATAGATCCACATCTATTCTTAGTGTTCCCATTCTTCATAAGAATTGGACACTTGGCCTTGGGATACTAACTCCATGTAACATGGATAAGTTTTCTCCCACTGAATCTGTGCATATTGAACCCTTTAGTATAGATTGCCAATGTATGCTTTCTCTTTTTCAGGTCAAGAGGTTTGCGAGAACTATCTCTATAGATCTCTATTCCTATCACATAGGAAACATATCTATCTTCCTTAAAGATAATTTCCACTTTTGGATTTCCATTCTAGAACATTTCCATTTCACATCAACATGTGGAATGTGAATACACTCCCACTAAATCACAGATCCCTTCTTTATCTTTGACATATCAGTCAAACCCTTTGACTATATTATCAAAGTAAAGATCCAATTCTGAGTTGCTTGTACTCAATCAATCACATTGATTAGTCCATTGTAACTTATAGACTTCATTTGCATTAGTGGATTCATAAACCTTATAGGTTGTGTCACGTACACATCCTTGTTTTATTCCTCACAGGAATGCGGTTTTAATATCCAAATGCCAAATGTATTAGTCATTAAGTTGCAACCAACAAGCATCATCCTTCTCAAAATGTTATCCATGTGTCTTAACATTTAAGACTTATTCACACTTATGGATTTTATTCCAATGGGTGCTACCATCAAGGTCATACCTTATGGTTCACAAGGATGTCATTTAGGATGTAATGGTCATAAACCATAACTCAAAATTCGGTTCCTCGTATTCATCTAGATAGTTGACTCATCACATGAACAACTCATCACATAGATAATTGAGGTGTATTAGTCAAGGATATAAGAACTCACAACTCCTTGTGATTCTCAATGTCCTTTATTAGTGTGGGGTATTATTTTATTAAGAAGAATTCAGTTATTTGATAATCATTCTCTAACTCCTTAGAGTATGATTCCTTCTTGATTTAGACATCACCATGCCTTAATTATGAGTTCACTATGATACACTATCATAATCACTCATAAGGATCTCAAACATTTGGTCCAAGTATTTCATTCATTGATCTCATCAAGAATTAACACTTTACCAGATTTGCACTTCATCTATGATAATCTTGAACACTTCAAGATATTCATATTGGTATTTCTCTAAACACCATTTGAAGTATTAGCATTTGTTCCAATAGGTATGTAAATACATCACATGTATTATACCTAATAGGTAATCATTCTCCCACTACCATGTCATGAAGATTGATTAATCATGTTCAAGATATTCATGTCTCTTACTGGTTCTCTAACCAAAAGAGTCTAGATTTATCCATCACATTGAAACTAGAAATGAATTTCTCATGATTGATGCTAATTTGATTGTTTGAGTTATCTATAACTTTTAGGTACCATTTTATCTTATACATATCAAATACCACAAGATAAACAAGGCATTGCCACAAAGATCATATATTTTAGAAATTGAAACATCTCTTTATTGATTGCCATCATCGTCATACAATATGCAAAAATAAAGTGTTTCTTTTCTTATTGGCAAATATGAAATAGCAGTTCATAACTGTATTACATTCCTTTTAGGCTAAAAATAAACTAAAGTACTCCTATCTATGGCAGCAACATTTGCCCCAATTATGAGTGCTTTACACTTTACATCTTGGTATCATATACCTCAAAAATGTTACAAGTTTACTTTCAGGACACCTTTAAGTAGAGACGTCTGTCGCCTCCTTCTTTTGTTCTTCCAGATAGAGAGGACAATTCCTTTTCCAATGTCCTGGCTTTTGACAATGGTGGCAATTTCCTTTCTTGGTCACACCTCCCTTGGCCTTGAGAGCTGAAGATGACTTGGGCTCCTGGCTAGCATCAGAACCTTTGTTAGCTTTGCCCTTGCCCTTGCGCTTGGACTTGCCTTTCTTGCTCATGATCACCATCATAGACTTAGGCTTGTCCTTCTTCATCTGTATCTTGGTTGTCCTCAACATGCCCAACAACTCTGACAGTGGCCTATCAAAGTTGTTCATGTTGTAGTTCATCACAAACTGACTGTAGGATTCTGGCGACAATTGCAGTATCACATCAGTAGCCAACTCTTGGCTCAGTGGAAATCCCAGTCTTGTCAGGTTCTCCACATACCCAATCATCTTGAGTGTGTGAGGACCAACTGGATCTCCTTCTGTCATGACGCACTTGAACAGTGCCCTTGAGACATTGTATCTCTCTTACCGTGCTTGATCTTCATACATGTTTCTAAGATATTGAATCATCTCAATGACACCCATGTTCTCATGTTGTCTCTGCAACTCGTGGTTCATAGAGCACAACATCAAGCACTTTGCATCAATAGAATCATTAGAATGCTTCTTGTGAGCATCCCTTTCTGCCTTTGGTGCATTAGGAGCAGGTTCCTCAGGAATTGGAGTACCAGGACATAGAGCTTTCACTCTTGAGTGAGAGCAATTCTCAATGTCCTATACCAGTCATGGAAGTTTTTCCCATTTAGCTTGTCCATTTCAAAGACTGATCGCAAGGAAAAGTGGTTGTTGTTTGTTGCCATTTGTACTACAAAAGGAAAATATGCAATTTTAGTCCAAAAACTCATTTTGACTTATTTGATTGATTTAAAAGTTGGCGATAAAATTAGGCCTTTAATTAATTATTGCTCCCACTATTTTACTTCAAATTGATAGCCCTCACCATCAATTCGGAAGATTGCAGCGTACAACCTTCTAGTGGGCAAGATCCTGAAATCCTGTAAGACATGGACCAGCTAGGGCTGTCACCCACAACTTAGATCTCTCAGGTAGGCAACTCTTGCCAATTGCATCATATGCAACTCTTGATAAGATGTCATAAGCAACTCCTTGCCATGATCATCTCCATGCCTCAAGGTACTAGATCCCATCTAGATCACCTTGTTAAGTCTGACCCAAAGCAAACACGATGAATATGCACCCTACTAGGGCAGACCCACACATTCATCCTTCACGCTTCCACGAGATAGACGGTGTACCACGCTAGGGCGTGCCCACACTTGGTTGATCAAGCTTTTCACGTGTGTCGCATTTGGAAGGCATATAAAACTTAATATTTAATGAGGGATTTGGTTTTTATATACATATACATATTCAATCACCACAATACATAGTACGTATCATATACATGCTATATCCCACAGAAAACATGCAAAACGATAAAAGCGATGATTATAGCCATCCTAATGTGATTCCTCAAGCCAAGGGGAATCACGGTCATCTAGGTCTACATCATATGCAACCTATACAAGACGAACTCTATGCTTTGCCTTTCTGGGTTTGATCAACTCATCATATGATTGATCGGCTCGCCATCAGGGCGGTCGGCTGGGTGCCACCAGTCGATCGGTTGGCTCCTCCAACTGATCGGTTTGCCTGGTCGTCGTGCATCTTATCATGGCCGCCACCTGCTCATCTCGCTCCTCGAACCAGTCATCAACCGATGGGCTCACTCCTCAAACTGATCATCTGGAATGTCAACCAATCGGTTCACTCCTTGAATGGATCGTCTCAGCTTTCGTCTGGATGTCCTTTGTTCTTTGACATAATAGGAAATAAAATTCTATCCTATTTTACATTGTAAAAGGAGAAACCTCGAGTTACATTCAAGGGGAGCAAAAGGTAAGAAAGAAATCTCGAATTATTTCGAGTTACATCAGGAATAGGAGAAGGAAGATCGGTGCACAGACTGAGATACAAGCAACCATATACAACCATACACGGATATGGTTTATTGGCCATAACCACGCTATACATCCACGACAAAACTCATTTAAGGGTGACGCATATCGAGTGCATTCATAATACATATTATATATGTAAATTGGGATTTGTAGATTTAGGATTGGACATGCATAAAGCCAATTTTATTTGCATTGTATGCAATAAATAAAGGCGACAAACCAAAATCGATCATATCGATAATCCCTAAAGTATAGAGCTATTGACATGGCTCTGATGCCACTGTTGGGTTTTAGGGGAGGCAGAGCAGGCAGAAGAAACAAAAATTTTCTCCCCCAAACCTAGAACAAGGAAATGCGTCAACGTCTATACAATAGGAAAGGATGGTTTGTGGAATCATACCTTGTCCCGAGGCTTGCTCGGCGACAATACCTCGCGCCTTGTGCGGTCTTCACCTCTAATCTTAGATGATGTCTGTGTAGCTCCTGGTTGCACCGGGACTGACGACTCCTGGTCTCACCGGGACTATCGGGATTGACAACTGTCCTCCAAGCGGTAGAAGTCTCCCGCCTCTGAAGTAGTCCACACGGACCATGTAGAACTCCAATCTCCTTGTCCCACAAGGAATTGGAAGGAGTCACACCCTCCTGTCAGCGTACTAGTCACCAACACACTCTCCTGCCACCAATTGCTTTCTGCAGTTGTCTTTCCCTTGTTGTGCCTCCCTTATTGGGTAGCACTTGCTCGGGCTCTCTCTCAGTTACCAAAACTAGAGAGAATGACAACTTCACCGAGCAACTGGTTGCACTGAGTTGTCCTTTGAGAAGCCCCCAATACCCCTATATATAGGAGGGTCATGGGACATGGTTCTCTATCCCGGGCAATGCGGGACTAAAAGTAGGAGTAGAAGGGTTCAAGATTTTCCACAAAACAACCAACTCGCAACCTGAACCGATCGTTTCATTTCTGAAACAGTCAGTTGGGGACCTGAACCGGTCAGTTGACACCTCAACCGACTGATTGGAACCCATGAAATGGTCGGCTCACATGTGAACCGATCGGTTCGTGGTCATGATCAGTTCCCGATTGACTTTCCATCTTTTTGTTTCTAATTGGTATCAAATACCGATCTTTGTTCCAATCAAATTGGGCAAGTGAAACGAAAGGAAAATTCTCACCAATCCTACTTTCCCAACTTGCTCAGTTGCAACAGTTGAATCGATCATTTCAACACTTGAAGTAATCGTTTCACCCTGTCGTGAGCCGATTGACTCACCACTTGAGCCTATCGGTTCACTAAGCTCAGCCAATCGGTTCATCACATGAGCTGATAGGTTGGGAGTGCATATTGTGCAGAATCAGTCAATTGAAGTTTAAATCAATCCGATACTCCAATCAATGTGTCCAACACCTTGAACATTATGAAATTGAGCTATCAATTGATTGAGTGTTTAATTGAACTACTAAACTCCTTTAGCAATCAATCTAAACATTTTTTGTGGACAAAACTCCTCTTCCATGTTAAATCCTATGTGTGTGACCCTGCCGGTCCATTTCACGTTGGAAGTGAAAGTCCATAACACTTATGACTTCACAAGCAAAGAGCAGTGCCTAGTCACACATCAGTGCTACCCAAGTGAAGAAGAAAGTTGGAGAACAACTTTCAATCCTACAATCTATGAATGGTGTTACAGTGAATGTATAATTCCTTTGTCACTGATATCCCGAATGAATTCAAGGCATGGAACAGTCATCCTGTCAACGTTCATTCACTTTCTTGATCTCAGAGCAGATTGGAAGAGATATGTATGACATCAATATCACATACTGATTCACACATGCATGTGCATGCCTATTTCAATCCTACTCATCAAGTGGCCTTGGATATCAAACTCCCTCAGGAGGGACAAATCCCATATCTATCACTCACCCCTCAAAAGCCCCATGTGTCAAAGCCACCCAATCATCACCTTTATAACAACCCATGTTTCAGGACTGCGTTTGATGATGTCAAAGTGTGCCCAACGACATGTGTTGAGTGTAGTGATTTTAGGTCAAAGAATCACACTCACCACCATCACTGTGAGTACTGACTGTGACTACCATGTCATGGTTCCATGTGTCAAACTCACGGTGGGTCTGTCCGGTACACTTGTTCTCTAACAAGTACCTATGTGTTTGGTTTGATATCTCTATATCATGACTAATGAGATTCTGTCATCAACCAACACCATAATCTAGTCTTGTGTGTCATTTCTGTCTATCTACCTTCTACAATGACATCTGACTAGGGACATAACAAGAATGTACAAACTCTTAGCATCTGTATGATCTCATCGTTCAGGTCCTCAACCAGAAAGCATACGTCATTGAGTACTGTCATTCTCTAGACATTCAATCTGTTCTATCACTATCTCATATGACTGAACCAAAAAGAATTGGAAGCTTGCCTTTGATGTTTATCAAATCAATCTTAATGTATCCCACCAATCATCCCATGATTGGCTCTCAGGGCATACATACCAACATTTAATGTTTTAGGGTACATGAAGTACCAACAACATATTAAAATCTTTTGGGGACATAGCAAAAAATATTGCAAGGGGGAAGCACCCAAGAACAGGCATATGAGGAGTAGGGAATGCAAACACTAGCAAAGAGCTAAGAAAAAAAGCTTAGGCCATCAGAATCACATATATCAATCATCCTCAACTGTTATCAAGAGGGAATCCAGAGAGTACGAGAACTTGCATTATTCTATAGCATAAATGAAAGTGAATTTAATTATAGATCTTTTATATGAATAAGAGTAGACCTCCCTTGTATCATCTTGAATCAACCAATCTATTGTACCTTGTTATAGGACCCAAATGAGTAATCTATCTAATAAACTCATCTTTAACATCGACCACATCATGTTTTCATTAATAGGTAAAGATGGTAGTTTTGGTAGAATGCCCTAAGATCTAGTTATATGATGATTTTAGTGGCACACTTTAAATTTGATTTTATTTGTAATGAAGACAATTCAAATTGTTATGTTTTATTCAATATGAGATATTCAATAAATATAATAATTTCCTAAGAATGTATGACTCCATTAGATGTGAATTTGGGTTGAGGACCTGAATAGAGATCACATTTGTGATAAGGGTATCCATTCTTATCCAGTCTCTAGTGGATATTATTGAGGATAATGGAACAACAATAACATAGTAAGACTAGTATGTCTTTTGATTGATGATTATGTCTCTTTCATCATGATGTTGGTTATCAAGTCAAACATATAGGTAATTTTTATGAACAAGTGTGCTAGATAGACCGAACTTGAGTACATGGAATCCATAAATGGAAGTCATAATCATATCTCATGTGATAGTGGTGATTAGTTACTTAGACCTAAGTTCACTACAATGATCCCATCTTCTTTTATGTACTTCAACGCTACTCAATGTGACGTTAAATAATGGTTTTCACACATGTAGTGCTTGGGTACACTATGACATGTGCATAATCATGAGTGATGTAGATGGAATTTGTCCCTCCTATTAATGTGATATCATGAAAACTTCATGAGTGAGACTATGAAATGCATTGCAATGTTCATTTGAGAACATGTGATGTTCAACTCATATGTATCTCAAATAGTATACTCTAAATCAAGGAACAAAGATTGAACATAAGAGGAATTTTTTATTGATGCCTCATATTCAATCTAGATATAGGAGACAAAGAGATTATATGATTACTATAATACTAGTCAGAATACTAGGTTAAAGTTATTATCCAACTTCTCAAATTACATGGTGGAAACGTCGTATTTCTAGATACTAATCACTATTTGTGAAACCATATTATGGTTGTAGACATAACTACTAATGTAATGTAGGGCCTATAGGGTCACACACATAGGATGTAAAAGGAAGAGGTGTAATCATATACAAATGAATGATTGGTTGCTAAAAAGTTTTAAGTAATCAATGAGATCGTTAATGGACTAACTAGAAACTCATTTGGTTGACTGGAAAGTCCATTTGTCTGACTAGATAGACTGGTCAATCAACTAGAAGTCCTTGTTGATTATTCAAGCAGAGATCCACCCAATCAGTCAACTAACTAATACCAGTCGATTGACTGGTCAAGATCAACCACTTGGTCGACTAGTTGGTCTAGTTGCCCTACTGGAATGAATCAAATAATTGATTGGTTAATATAAAATGTTCTTACCCAATATAGTCGCCCAATTGGTAATCTTGGGTGGGCCATTGTAGAGCCACTTGACCCAGCCCAGTCACCTGACTAGTCATCTTTGAGTGGAATATTGAAAAGCATCAGTTTTCTTTTTGTTTCCTAGGTTTTATTAGAATCCACACTTCTCTACCTATCCAATATAAAAGGGGCATGACAGACATGTTTTTGGTTACATTGTTTAACATGTGAACCCTATCCATCCTTTCTAACAAGGATATAGTGAGAAGGAGAGATTATGCAATGCTATCACGTTTGAAATAGAAATATTTCTCCTTCCCCGTCAACTCCTGGAATGAGACATGGTGTTCCCTTTAATTCTATTGGATAGAATTGTGATGTACACACCTTCGCGACTATGTTGGGAGAACATCATTGACATCTTCTTCCTTCTATACTCTTATGAACATCTTCGTCAAATCTACTCCACGACAAAGGTATATATCACACCCTTTCCTTCCTAATATATTTATGTTGACGATATTTTCTTGCAGAGCCATGGATTTATTTATTTTGTTGTTTCTCCTACACCTGTCAACTCCACGAATCCTTATACATGTATATTTCACACTTAACATGCCAACCAAGCATAAAATACCACTATGGTCACCATTGTTAGGCATTTTGTCAAAATTTGAAGAATTCATTAAATCTTTAAAACCCATAAATGAGGAAATAACCTACCACTTGGTATGCCAACCTAGTTGAAAATACAAATTTGGTCTCAATAGTTGGGTACCTAGATCTTATCTAAGAAAATGGAGCTAATGTGCCTCAAAGATGAAATTCTAGATTTCTTTCATACAGATGTTGGGAAATGCAATTGTGCTTAGATGTGGATAACCTAGATGGGTTTGAATCACTGTGTTTGATATTTGGGGTAAATATATAAGAGTTAGTGGTTCCTAAGAATAGGGGGAGATTGAGGTGGTTTATTGCACTTGAAAAGAACCACATTTCAATAAGTATTTCATTAGTGTTGGCAATCCACTACACAATTTTGGTTGTTGTTGATGCTAGTTTAATTTCATCCATGTTAATGCTTGTAATTTTCTTTGAATGTTAAACTAGATCCTATTGCTTAAATACAAGCAATTCTTTGAAGATAGGGGTGATTTTATGAAAATAGTTAATGCTACTTTTTATGCCCTATTTTGATATGCTTATAAATCCAAATTCTATGTTTTGGCTACATTTAAAGCTTCCAATTGTAAAATTAGAATAGTTAGTTATCTTTCTTTTGTCTTGATTAATAAGGATATTTTAATGAAGAAATCACAAGACTTGGTTCATCTATAACTAACACTACCTTCTCCATTGACATGAGTGACTCAAAGGTCCAATTCAAACTCCACACAAAGAGACATGTCATGCCATTGCCATGGTACATCGTGGCCTCCTCGAGGGCTCAACCCATCATTCCCAGAAGAGAACACAATGTGCCTTACATAGTGGACATCGTGCTCACTCATAGTAGATGTAGTCAACTTGAACTCTAGCAAGCATGGAGTGTCAAGCATGTGGTGTTTCACATAAGAAAAAATCACTCAAGTCGACTGTTCCCAAGCATGACATGTCCACCAAAACCTCACTATGCAATCTCATTGGCAACCATTCAATATATTCAATGACATGGGTTGTACTTCCCTCGACACACCATGTCAAATGGTTATTGTGATGCCCTGATGCTCCATAGACAAGATAATTCAAAACTAAATGTAAAATTAAATCTAAACATGAGGATTACCAAAAAAGATAGGAAATTAAAACTGACTTGCTAAAAACACCAAAACCAAAAAGTTATCACATATAAGTCCTGAAAAGGACACCTATATTACATAAAACATATGTCATGGTGCTTACATCACTGTGCATCATCATTCCTGTCATCAAACTGTAACATGAGATACATGTTCCACGTATATGTACATATGCACATACCATATCTTACATACATGGATAACAAGCCAAAATCATCATATCGATCAAATAACCAAAAAAGACAATGTGACAACCACCAAAGAACTGAGTATACAGGGATGTGTGTTTTTTTTATTCACCAAAAAAAACCAAAAGATTAGCAGCACATCCAACCTTATCAGCTATTGCTCTTGCTGCTACTAGTCCTCAACTGCACAATCTCTACCTCTTCATGGACGAACACCTAAAATATGTGAAAACCTATAGGGTGAGATCAAATGCCCCATCAATAGATATAACTCTCGACCAACGTCTATTAAAAGTACAAACAACTAAGAAGATATATATCATACTAAGCAGGTATAGCATATTCAGCTAAATGATGTGTAATCAACACATAAAGCATATTACATTAGACTAGGTAGTTACCACTGAGCAATACAACAATTAATATTATGAGAAGGAATACGAAGAACATGTATAACAATTGATTTCTCATACCGCCTTATAATTCAAGAAATCACTAAAAAGTAAGGCAAAGGCTTCAACTAATGTTACTCATATTTGGCCCTAAGCAAGATACACTACATGGTTGTATTACATCTTTTATTATTACCCTAAGGATTTGAGTCGTACCACCCAAATCCAACCGACCACTGCTAAGTTGAAATTGGTGCCATATAAGGTCAATGGAAGAGTCGAAATCCACGACCTCCCCACACCTCTTTATTAGCACGAGAGACAACACCACAAAGACATATCAGTCAACTACAAACATGACATATAGTCATGCTTAGGGATTGGCTCATGCATGGACATCCACATATATAATCACACCTAGCCCACCTTGGTACAAGTGATATTTCTAGAAGAATAGGCTCACACATGGAAATTCTATAAAGAAGGATTGGCTCACTCATGGCCATCCGTATCACAAGGAGAGCAGCTCATGCAAGGCTATCTCACTTAACCTATAATTGTATATGCAAGGAGATACTCAACTTGAACCCCTACATATTCAAAATATGCACTCTGAGTTATACTTGTTTCACCATTCTGACAATTAAAGCTGACACTAGAAAGGATCTATAGCACATGACACCTACATGATTAGGGTTCCACTTGATTAGTTAGAAAATTGGGTGACTTTTAGCATCAATCAAGTTACAACGTATAAAGCCTTAACAAACTCTATAAGAGTAAGGGTATAGTACAACTCTAGAAGATATAAAACATATAAGTTGTGAACTTGTCACGCTATCACCACATGATACTTGTAACAATTCTATTCACAAGGCCAACATAAATGTCACATCACTGGGGAACATCAGTCCCTCCATCATATCACTAGAGGTTATCACCTCACGAAAGACATCATGCCATCACCGGGTCATCAGACCCAATCACATAAACCCCACATGTACATCACCATATTGTACCTCAACAATGTGCATGACCACCACTCTATAATTATCACCACACCATATACAAGCCATGTCATACTTATCACCTTCAATGTTAGAGTTTTATAAACAAGATAGAGAAAACATCTCAATATAGTAATCATTTCATAGGAGTCAAGCAAGCACATTATAGTTCTAATATTAGGTTTAGGGTTACAAGAGTATCCGATTAGGGTTTTATATCTATACATCATCACCAAACCCTAAGTACATTATCTCCAACTCTCTTGGAGCACACTAGAGTTAATTAGTATGGCTAGGTTTGATAGAGCAATCATCTAAACAACAATATACATGGGCTACTACTTGCTTACTCATGTATATGTATTGATATATGTACATGAATATGTATCGACCACCCCCACACACATGTTTTGACCATCCATCATCCTTGTATCACAACCATCGACCATACATGGGTCACAACCACCCACTCTTGAAGGTGTCTCGACTACCAACACCCATGGTGTATCGACCACGACCAACCCCCATGATGTTGCGGCCACAACACACCAAATAGATGACTTGTCCCGACCATCTCAAAACTAGGGTTTTAACCACCCAAGAAAAAACATGTCGTGACCTCAAGGAACAAGGACCTATCTCAAACATAGACTAAAGGTATCTTGATCGAAACCAACCTAGGTCATGACCAACCTAAAGGTAGGTGTCTTGACCATCACTAGGTGTGATGTCTTGACCCAAAACCAAACATATCAAGGTGTATAGACCCAAGGTAAAACAAGTGGTAGTGACTAAGAATGATCAAACTACCACCAAGACAAAGGACCTTCGTCAAACTGGGGTTAAGAATGACAAAATCAGAAGATAAAACCAAGGAAAACCATCTTTAGCATGGAGGAGAAACCTCATGCAAATCGGTCACCAAGAACCCTAAAACTTGCATCATGAAACTAGAGATAAAACCATGGTTAATATCTCCAAAACAAAACCCAAACTCCAAAGAACATCAAGACACATTACCATCATGCATGTGAGCAAAAACAAGGTTAAAGGATAGGAGAAAACCACCATATCACCAACTTGACCAAAATTGGGTGCATAGAAATTATGGTTTTGGATTCCAAGCACACCAATCATGATTACTATCACTAATCAAGTTCTAGAGAATGGCAACATATTTTAATATATAAGGGGCATGTTTAGAGAGATAAAATAGTAACATGAAACTATGAAATGTGCAATAATAGAGAGGGAAAAGTATTATATAACCAGCCTTACGGAAGATCTCTCCAAGGGTTGTAAGCTCCAAACACATGATCCCAAGGGAGGATGAAGCTCCACCAAAAGCTCCACTCCTGAATACAAAAGCACCTCAAGAAGGAGAAGTCATAATGTTCAAAGCTTTCTCAAAAAAAGGGCAAGAAAGAACCCTAGGCCGAACCAAAGAAAGAAGGGAGAAAAGAAAGGATAAACTTCCTCTCACTTGGGTGTCACCTTTCCAAAACATGGCATATGACCCTTGGGATGAGGAGCTCTCTCTCAAGAACGGCCACCATGTCAAAACAAAGTCTAAGGCCAAGGTAGGAGAAGAACATGGGGTAGAATATCCAAATAAAACATTGCAAAAGAAAGGCATATGCTTACAAAGGTTGAAGTTGAGCAAAGATCACCCCAAGAACCACATGCAAGGGAAGTTCAGCCACCAAGAGCTCCAAGATCAGTCCTTCTTGCTCCACCAAGCTTCAAGGACGACCAAGAAAAAGGGGAGAAAGAAGATGGCTGAAAAGAGTTGCTTGCATGTAGAGAAGAGGGTTTATAAAGAAAAAGAGGAGGGAAGTAGGGTGAAGGATGAGGTGTCAACATGATAGGGCTCCAAAGGGACACTTGTCCACCCAAGAAACTAACATGAAACCACTTAAAACATGCATGCATGAGATGGTGATAACAACTATGTTGGGTCTCAACCATTTGGGTCACCCAACACATGGTCATGGTCGTGAGCACCACATGGTCAAGACAAGGCACCAAAACACAACATAGTCGAGGCAAAAGAAACACTAACACACTAGGTCGAGACGCTTCACTAGAAGGCAACTATCTCAACCCAAGACATCCAACAACCATATTGGTCGAGACAAAACCATGTAAGGGAGGTGTCTCTCTATCATGACACCTAAAAAACACCCCCTCATGATCAAGATAGGGGTTACCACCTTCAAAAGGGTACACAAAGCCAAGGCACATCAAAACCCTAGAAACCCTAATCACCCTCTAGTGATGTCACCACTCAACCAAGGCTCAACCAAGGTACCCCAAAGAACCACACTCTCTATAAAGAAGATGAGAGAGAGAAGGAAAAATCTAAAAGGTAGTAAATTGTAAGATAACCCTCACAAATGAGTAAATTGCAATTAAACCTAAAACAAGCACGTAAAGCAAAAACATCATCGAAACAAGCTCAAACTAGAGACTGAAGCTCTCCACAAGTTCTAAGATCATCTAAAAGGATTAGGGCAAGATTCGAAGAACATATGTAAGAAAATCAAATAGGGTTAACCCAAAACATAGGTCAGGGGCCTTACAAGCCATAAACCCCTAACAAGGATTTCACCTTCGAAATCCTAAGCGAAAAGAGATGGGTACTTTTTCCACATCTCTTCCTCAAGCAACCATGTGGCTTCCTCAATGCCATGATGATGCCCCAAAACCTTCGCCAACATTATGTCCTTTGTTTTCTGCTTCTTCACTCTTCTATCAAGAATCAACACATGTCCTTCAACATAGGACATATCCTCATCAAGCTCAACCTCCACATGATGAAGCACTAACTCAGTATCAGGGTGGCACTTCCTCAACATGGATACATGGAACACAGATGTAACGTGTGCAACTCAGGTGACAACTCTAACCTATATGATACTTTCCCAACATGTGCCACTACAAGGTAAGATCCCATATACCAGGGAGCCAAATTACCCTTCTTCCCAAACCTCAGGACACCATTCCAAGGAGAGACCTTGACATACACTTTGTCTCCCACTTGGAACTCTAATGGTCTATGATGGTTGTCTACATATGACTTCTTCCTATCCTATGTTACCGTCAACTGTTGTTGAATCACTTTGATTTTCTCTGTCGTCTACTGCACAAGGTCATGACCAAGAGGCTAAGAATCATCTGTCTCATACCAACATAATAGAGATCTGGAACATATCCCATACAATGCCTCATACGATGCCATGCCAATGATTCTTTGATAACTATTATTATAGGAAAACTCTATCAAGCTGAGGTGGACATCCCAACTTCCCAAGAACTACAAGACACAAGCTCTCAATAGGTCCTGCAAGTTTTTTATGGTCCTCTCAGACTGACCATCTATTTTGTAGATGGAAGGCAGTAATGAATCTCAACTGCGTACGCAATGTTGTGTGCAACCACTCCCAAAAGAGACTTGTAAACTGAGAACCTCTATCTAACATGATAGTAGCCGGGACACCATGCAAACACACTATCCCACACCAGTAAAGAACCAAGTTTGGAGAAATATATACAAGCAGGGGATAGCAAGCTATTGAGGGCTATCCTAGGGGCAGAAAAAAAATAAAAACCCAACCAGGCAAAAAAAAACAAACAAAACCATCCCAAAATAGAAAGGACAAATTCTGCAAGAGGATATACAACAGAGCCCAGCATACAAACCCCAAATCTGATTAAGAAACAAGCAGCATCACAAAGATCGAAACATCAGCTGCCAGAACCAACCTTCAAGCTAGAGAAGCCAGATGTACCAAACCATTCATACAACATACTGAAAACCCTTCAGATCATATTCTGAAACTACCATAAATGATAGATGGAGATCACGAAGAAAAAGACCATATTCCTGGCAGAGCAGCTCCAAAAACCCACCAAATATTAGACTCAGAGGGCATAACACCATCCTCAAACCTTTCCTCCAGAAATCTCAAGTAGAGTACATTCTAGGAAGGGACAAAAATTGCAAAGAGGTAAGCAGTAGAGACCAACAAACGAACCCCTGATTTGAGCAGGAAACAACAAGTGGCAACCCAAAAGAACAAACATAGTCTGCCAAATTCAACCTTCAAGCTAAAAAATCCAGATGCACCAAACTATTCATACAAAAGACTGAAATCCTTGAAAATCTTGGTCCAAATCTTTTCTTCATTAGGAGACCAATTCTAAAAAATAATCCTATTCTGAAGCTGTCATATATGATACATGGAGATCGAGAAGAAAATGGCCATTTTCTTGTCAGAGCATTTCCAAATTACCCACCAATCCTTAGGCTCATTGGGCATATAACTATCCTCAACACATTTCCTCCATATAGCTCGGGCAACAACACATTCCAGAAATAAATGCCCAGCTGACTCTTCATTCTTCTTGTAAAGCATACAGATCGAAGGCATGTGGTAGCCCCTCTCTTCAGCCAAATTTACACAGGCAAGCAGTTAAGACCCAGTCTCCAGCATATCACTTTGTAATTTTTAGGAATTTTAAGCTTCCATATGTGCTTGGCCCAAACAAGATTCGGCCATTTAATCTTGATAAAATTCCATACATCTCTAACCTTCAACACCATATTACCATTAAAAGTAATATGATCAGGCTTATCAGAAGTAGTAACATTTTCATTCAAGAACTTCAGAAGATGACCCAACCTCCTATTCGCATGTATCTTCCATTGTCTATCTTGCATAATGTCTTCAATCTTAATCAAGTTGCCCATACCTAGCATCAAGCACATTCTTTTGTCCACACACTCATTAAGGAATTTGGAGCCCTTCAGTCAGGGATCACCCCAGAGGAGGTTTTTATCTCCTTTACCAACTTGAAACGAGACATGCTCTAAGACAACCTTTCTAATCTTCATTAGATTTTTTCATATCCAAGAATGATTAGGTCTGCATATGTGATAAAACTACTTTCTTAAGGTAAAAAGTATATAGAAATACCCAAATGGGCTACATAGCCAAGAAGGAGCTCAACTATCCATGGACAAGAATAGTTGGAATCGAACAAAGATGGAAAATATCATTTGTACAGGAACAAAGGAGAACAATAGGAATAAAGGAGAATAAGATAAGATGTAGCCCATAGAGGAGATATGACTTATGCTCCTTAGCCTTCAAAAGGGTTGTATCTCATCCTTGGGTCATCCTCCATGTTCTTATGGACACCTTGGCCCCCTTTCTCCTTGATTCCCCCCAAAACAACAACCTTGATGGATGTATAGAGGTGGAAGGTGGACAAAAATGGATGGAAGATGGTGGAAAATGGAGGTGGATGGAGGAAAGTCATAGGGATGGATGTAGGTTGTGTTCTTCAGTCCTCTCAAAACTTGGAGCACTCCTATGGAGCTCTAGGAACCACTCCTTAGCTAGAGCAAAACATGGGACCCTTTGCTAGGTAGCGAAGAGTAGATATTTATAGGTGAAGGTGGATTGTATGTGATAAGTGGCCGCTACAAATTTAGTGATTGCTACATAATTTGAAGTTGTCCCGGCCCGACCGTGCGGAGCGTAGTGGTCGTTTGGCATTGTAGTGATCGAAATGGATGGATGTCGTAGCGGTCGTTGCACATGTAGCGGTCGAAATAGATGTAGCGGTCACTACAGATGGAACGGTCGAAACAAATGTAGTGGTTTCTATGATGGAGGTCTTAGCGGTCTCTAGAGTCATGGCTATAGCGTTCACTGCTTTTTCCTCTCAGCCCGACCGTGTAGGATGGGTCTGACCATGCCAAGCGTAGTGGCCTCTACAGTCGTGATGGTCATAGTGGTCATAATGGATGTAGGTTGTGCCATATGTGACGGTCAGAACATCTATACCGGTCGTAACAGATGTATCAGTCGCAACAGATCTAGAAGTCACAATAGTTGTAGCAGCTGAAATGGATGGAGGTCATAAAGATCGCCGACGTTTTTAGCTGTTGTAAAAAATCATGTGATGACCATCGGCCCGACCATGCCAAGCTATTCTCGACTGGGACGACGGGGAGAAATCTTGGAGAATTGATGTCTTTTCAAGTTTTGTGCATGTAGGTCCAACAATTGGCTAGTTGAGTGACTTTATCTTCAAAAGAGATATAAATTATAAAAAGATAAGTATCTAGACTTATTTTGGGCATATTAAGGCTATAATGACATAAAATCATAAAAGCTTAATATAAATGTCTGAATTTGGGTGTTATCAACCACCCCAAGCTTAAACCCTTGCTTGTCCTCAAGCAAGACTGTGCTCAAAGAACAAAAGATAACATACAAATTAAGCTTGGTGATAAATACTAAGGTTAAGAAAGATAGTTTAAAATAGTAATTCTTCAGACCCATGCTATTTCAGAATAAACACCCACCAATCGAGCACAACCTGCTAAAGTAAGATCAAAGAGCATCCATGCAACATTAAGCAAAATTTGTTCAACATGTCAATACTCGTGAGGGTTTGAATCATAATTAAACAACATTAAAGCATTGTCACATAGGTGATCAAGAAGGTAATGGAGGCGAGTAATGAGATATTATCATGTATTCATGTAGACCAATCATGAACAACACGCCTCCCACTTATTCAGGTCCTAAGAATAAAACAAAGCAAAAATACTCTAATGGCTTTTGAGGATCTTGATATATGTCAAATTGGTCCATGTAATGAGCAAAAGGCCCTACAGTCCAAGCTGATTGGCCCAAAGTAGTGAGATGAACTCCTTGTACTGTGCTTGAACCAAACCTGCTACTAGAATGATCTCATCGATCTCCTAGGGGTTCCTAAGGACTCTCTAATGAGCTTTTAGGGTGGTACTACCAGGAACGACATACCCACTTTCATGAGCGCAGTCATACACCACATGTGTATCATTCCTACAACTCTCCTGAAAGAGAAAACAAATGCTCTTATTTTTATTCACACTCAAACTTTTATTCTCTGCATTCTATTTTGTAGGTTTGGGTGGAACTATTTTGATATTTTTGGGGTTTCTGGGAAGCCAAGCCTCTTTTGCACATATTTATTTTTTCATCTTTTTGACTCAATCTAAGGTGAGAGGGTGCGTAGACTATCAAAGATAAACAATCCTACTTGATTATATCTCAAAACTTGTCTTTATCCGCTTGATACCTGTATGAAAAGTAATAATTATGATTCAAGGATCCATAGAGTAGAGGCAAGTTTGTGAACAATGTGGATTGGAGTTTTGATCAAACTCTAGCTCTTTCCAATGATTCCAAATCCTAAGTTTGTCATTCACAACATAGATCAAGGGAATTATGCCTTAAACTATGAAAAGGGGCATAAATCTTAGATTGATTTCCAAACTCAAGGAAAGAATCACAGAGCAAGTCAAGTAAAAGATTCAATAGTTTCATATGAAAAGAGTGCATTTAGGCATGAAAATGAGCATTTAGTTCTGAGATTTGCATTGCACAACCTTAATCGCAATGATACAAATTATGAAACAAAGTCTTACAAAGTTGGAAATTTTACTCTAAATGTAGGGAACATGGAAGATAAGCATGCATGCATGAAAGGAAAGAAATAAAAGAAATTTTGCTTGTCCTCAAGCAAATCCTGAACTCTTGATGGTATGTAATGTAGCTGCTACTAGTAGTCATTGTTGAGGTATTAGTGCTAATCGTCGATGTTTCCCAGGTGATTCTCATAGTCGGGTTGCATCCCTTGCTGAAACTGGAATGATTAGATGATGTCCTGGGGCGAATGGTGGAATGGATGAAAGGACTGCTGGAATGGTTGCTGAAAAGTTAGAGTAGGTGGTGGAGGGAAAACTATGTCGAACCCCTCTGTCTAAGGTACTGCACATCTTGCTGTAGTACATCAAATCGTCTGGCAGAATCAACCCTAAATTTTTTCATCAACTCATAAAGTTGCTCCAATTTGAGATTTGGGGCATACTGCTCCTGCAGAGTATACTACTGATAATCTGTTGAAGGCATCTTGGTTTAAGGCCCTCCCTGATGTGGAATGTCGTGGAAGGTTGTCCCTGTATACTGCTTAGCTTCCTAGGTTTCATGCATCTATGGTGTCAAAATAGATTCTTGACATGAGTTTACCATGTGCAGTACGCAAGTGAACGTATTGAAGTAATAAGGCCTTGTAAGGCCCGAGTCAAACACAGGGAAGCATTTCTCTAGTAGACTACTACTTACTATAGTCAAAATAGCTAAGTCAGTTGTAAATGGTTGAATTGGGTTGAGTAAAAGAACAAAGGCATAAATAAAATGAATTAAAGCTTGAATTAATTAGAGATGGGGTGAATTCCTTAGGAAAGTGGTTTCACCATGGATAACACTAATAATTGACCTCAAATACACTAACATTTGTTATCTTAATTCCTGGATAAGGATCCTATAGCTTGAATTACCTACCTCCGTAGTGTAATTTACTACCTAATCTAATGCCAATCCCATTTCCGCAGTTATTGGTTGATTAGTTAAATGCTTTATGATTATTCTCTGGATTTCTCCTCCCATTTACACTCCACTTTTCCCAAAGGGTACAATACATGGGTAAATCTATGCTCTCCAACCCTCAACCTCTTTCCTGAGATGACTAAGCATCTATCAATTTACTCATGGTGATCAAGCACAAGTAGAACACAAAGCTTTCATAGATTTATATCCAGTCTAAAGAGATAAAATTGATATTAATGCATGGAAATAAATCATAGTGTATATCTGGGCTACTCCCAAATCCTAAGGAATAAAGGTTTTTAGCCTTGCATGATTTTCATTGACGAATACATGGAAAGGAAGAGAAAAAATTGGGAAACATGAAGAAACTAAGGTTATCCCTTAATCTCTACCCATCCAAAAGATCCCCTCCATTGTACATGTGTTCTTCTATCTTTCAGCCACATAATCGTCCTCCAGAAGTGCCTAGATCTTGTCGGTTGAAGCTTTCAATCCTCAATTCTTCTTTTCTCTCTCCCATTGTCATGCAATGAAAACGGTTGTGCCCTTTTCTCTGGATGTCGCCCCCCTAAGTCATAGAAGGCACATAGGGTGCAAAATAACGTCCATCGTTGGATTAGAGTGAAATCTGTGACTGTCCTGATTGGGCAGACTCAGTAGTACTGACTAGGTGAGTCGGTCGTACTGAGTTACTTAGGTTTGGTCACGCGATCTCGATCTTGTCGGTACTATCTACTGGACTTGATAGCACCAAGTTTTGTGGTTTTTGAGCTGCCTCTCTAACATCACTTCGGTAGCACCGAGTTTTCTCGATTCATGTTGGGGCTTACTGATGTTAATTCGATACCACCGAATTCAGCTGTCGGTAGCATCAACTAAGGGTGAGTTTTCGGGTCCATCATTGACGTCAAGTCGATACCACCGACTGTTTCTAGGTTGATAACACCGAGTCTGTGACTCTTCCTTGCACCTCAAAATGCACAAAAATGTCATAAGCACTTGGGATGCGTAAAAAATTACTTGAAATAGTAAAAATCATATAATTCAATTCATTTAATAGTTACAGGTTGTCTATGCCATTTCATGCATAATTAATTAAATAAATGACTAATATACACATGAAATCAAGGAAAAATGTGCCTGAAATAATGACTAAAAATATTACATCAGACTCCCCTAAGCTTAAATATTGCTCATCCTCGAGAAAAAATCTCTTGGATCTCTTTGACAAAAGTCAGCAGAAGGACATAACACATACATTCCTTTCTTAATCAAATCCACCGTTCGAACCCTAAACCGTCCTTCACTGACCACTGAATTGATAATTGCTCTAAAGTGACCAAAAACTTCCAAAAAAGTTGTCCACCTTCAGTCAATGGCGCTATCAAGAAAGTAGTTAACATCATAATTACTCAGACATTCACTTTGTGTATTGTGCGATTCCCTACACTAAATTTCTCTTTCCTAGCTACTAACTATTTGGAAGTAGATCTCCATATAAGCATGAATGAGGAGATAAATCATTAGAGTGGCCTACCAATAAGAGAAATTAATAATTCAAGATGGGTGGCAAATGAAAATTCATTAGTACATCCAACCTATTTATGCATAGAAAATAATGAACCTAGATGGATGTAAAGAATGCCAAGTATGAATCCTAGTGCCTAATTTTTTTTCTTTTCATGAAATGATGCATGTATGAACAATTTGAGATTGCTTGACAACTCAGAAGAATGAACATGCACATTAAATCACCACTAATACAAATATGTGGGATATACTTTCTCCTTGTTTCTTTTAAACAAAAAAATATATTTTTTGTTTTTTTCAAAAGGCTAAGTTTTATGCTTCTTGCCTTTATAATTCTTCTCCTTTCTTTTTTTTCTTTTTTTCGAAGGTATTTCCCTGCACTTTAGCTTCATAACTCAGAATTAAAATCCACATGTTTAGGAAAATATGCATGCTATGTTGAAATATATGCAACTACATGAACTATGTTATGCAAGCTAAGATAGTATGCACTAAAGTCAATGCATGCAAATGCAATGTTTTTCTTCCTTTTTCAAATGCAAGCAAACTAACTAATATGTTCCTATCGTGTCATGCAATGCAATCAAGGAATATAGCTTGGAGTACTCATGAATTTTTGAGTGGTGAGTCAAAAATGAATGGAAAAGAAATGGAATCACAAAAACAAGAGACAATGTCTTTCATTATATTATGATGTGTCCCTCTTAATTGACCTGTGTTCTGGGTGATCTAAAAGTTTATTTCTTATATTTTCATTTAAGGTCTCGTTATGGTTTGGTCAGTTTTGGCTCAACATTTTCATCATTCACATTCTCGAGTTGATTCAGACTTTCATGTATGTCCTAAGTCCTAATGCTGACTAGTCCAAACACTTCCTCAAGTCATGTTACAAAAAGATTTTGTAGTTAAGCTTTTAAGGATATAACCATATTCATGCAACAACACAGAGAGTACAATCTATTCAAAAGACAAAACCATGCATTTACTACTCCATAATTACACTATATAGACGTGGATCGTACACTTGCACAACTAAAAATAAAACAAACAACTAAAGATAAAAATAATAAAAACAAAGAGAGAATGTTGTTCCAACACCCCCAAGCTTGAATATGACTATGTCTGCATAGTCAATACTCGCACCCAAGAGGTGGAACAGTGGTACCAGGGCTCATAATGGCAGAGGTGGCATGTTGGGTTCATGTGGAGGGAACATCCCCTGGAATGAGAGGTATGTAGGTGGCATGGGAGGCAGTTGTGGGTACTCCTTGAAGTATCCACAGTTCCAATAGTTGTCGAAGAAAGGCTATTAGTACTGCTCCATCCACTACAGGTGCATGTAAACATTCTCTTGGTTGGCTAAGAGAAGGTGTTCATTCTCGTAAATTGCCTACTAGTTCTGGTACAACCTTCCTTGAATATCCTGCACGACAGCTAGTGTCCCCTGATGATGTTGCAATCCCGTCTGGATCTCCTACAACATGGTATACATACCCGCCATGTTGTATGGGTCGTGCTCCTCCTGGGAGGGTGGCAGGGCTGAGGAAGTTGAGGCAGATTATGGGCGGGCCTATTTGTGTGGGACTGCTCTCTTAGTAATTGGGATGGTGGGCTCCCCCTCCTCAACATCATCATTGTTGTCACCACTATGCTCCTTGTCATCACCCTGAGCTACTGCCCTGGGCAGATCTTCTGCTTCCCCCTTGTTCAGTGGCCACGGGAGATGATTCACCCTGCACATGTTGAAGATAGGGTTGGGGAGGCTCCACTCCCGAAACATGCCTTGACGGATGCAATGTGTATAAAGCACATTGTGGTGGTATTAGAGAAGATGCACCTTGCAGAAGTGAAGGAGGTCCAGCTTTTTCATATCCTCCAATGGCTCGAGGGTGGATAAATCAAGGTGCAAATGGAGAGCAATAGGGGTGATGAGACAACCAATTAAAATTGATGCCTTTCTGGTCACATTGCGCCTCATAGAAATCATATGGAGTACAAGGAAAGCTCCAAAGTTAATAGTCTCCTCGTCCAGTAGACTATAAAGAAAGTAAAGTTCCACCTTTTGGAACTTCCCTTGAGCTTGCCTGATTGAGTAAAAATTGTATTGGTGCAGAGGCGGTGAAGAATATGAGTAAAAGGATGCTCAATATCAGTAACAGAACTGATATCCCAGTTTATACAAAATCCTATTGGCACTTCAGTCAACTGCTCCCAGGACAAGTCATAGTCAAAGTCAGATGGGGACGAGTGTTCAGGGACATGAGCCCAGTTGAATATATGGTTGAAGGCCCTCAGCGTGAGAGAATAGTTATTGTTGAAGAGGCAGAACTTGACCTTGCCTTCCTACCATTCACCTCCTATCTTCTACTCAGGGGTGAAAAGAACATCAAGCAATGCCAAAAACTCTAGGACGAGATCTGGGTAGGTCTTCCAGTCACTGAAGATAGGATTATCTCCCTCCTTTACTTTCTTCTGACATACCCAATGCATGTTGTCAGTAAATCTCATCCTTTCGATCAATGTGTGATTGCCATATCATGTTGGGATGATCTGCCTTGTCTACAACTCCTCATAGAGCTTCCTTATATCTGAGGATGGGTGTTGAATGTGGGTTGTCCAGGGGACCAACTCACCTTATGGGGGAACAACTCCTCTCCTAGGAGCCATGTTGTTGATGTGAGAAGGAGGTTAAGAGAGTGGAAGCTCGGGGAAGACCGTCAGTGCCTAGTGCATCCTTGCTCTGGAATGTAGGAGTGGATGTTGAGGGTGTAAAGAAAATGGCTACACCACCCCTCCTTATATAGCTGAACATGACAAAGTCAGTATGACCAACTTCCGAGTCAGTTGTACTGAGTTGGCTAGCACAATCCATGGTCAGTTGCATCGACGACTTACGATTGGCTGGCATAGATGGTGTGGATCACCCTGAGTCGGTGGTACCAATGACTCGTCGATATTACTTACTTGTGTCGTAGATCGGTACCACCGACCGCTCGATGAAGCACGTCATGGCTGTTGGATCATGACCACCCAAATTGCTAACATGGCGAGTCAGTAGCACCGACTTTAGAGTCAATAGTACTGAGTGGTGGAATTTGTCAGTGCTTTTGAATTTGTGGACTTGTTATACCAAACCTGGGCGCATCCAAAAGTTAGTAGCAACGACCAAAAAAGTCAGTGGTACCAACCAAAGAAGTTAGTGGTACCGAGTCTGTGCTGCTGTTGCGGAGACCTCATTTCGGTGCCACCGTCTACTAAACTCGGTGGTACTAAGTTTTAAGCCCTGCACACTCTAAAAAGAGTCAAGGTACCATTTTTATAGAAATTGAATTAAAGTGACAACAAAAAATGGAAATTGAACATAATAACAAAGAAATAAAGGCTGGGTTGCATACCAACAAGTGTCATTGTTTAACATCCTAGACTAGATGGTCTATAGAGAAAGAATCTACAGAACGGTGCAAAGTTACACCTCCTCTATCATTGGATCTACCTCTCCTCCAAAATAGTGCTTTAATCTTTGGTCATTTATAAGGAACGAGTTGTTCCCGTCTACCATGTTCATAACTCCATGGGAAAGACTTTTTCAATCACAAACAATCCACTCCACTTGGACCTTAACTTACCTGGATGCAACCTTGGCTTAGAATTGAAAAGGAGGACTTTCTAACCTGGGAGAAACACCCTATTTAGAATGTCTCTATCATGAATTTTCTTAGTCCTTTCCTTATATATCCTAGAGCTTTCATAAGCATCCATCCTAAGCTCATCTAATTCATTAAGCTCCAAAAGCCTCTTTCTACCCGCTTCATCTATGTTGAAATTCAGCTTCTTCATGGCCCACTTAGCCTTATGCTCAAGCTCTACCAGTAGATGGCATGCACGACTATAGACTAGCCAAAAAGGTGTTGTTCCTATTGGGGTTTTGTAGGCTATTCTATAAGCCCAACGAGCATCACCTAGCACATAACTCCATTTTCTCCTATTGGTTGAGACCATCCTTTCCAAAATTTCCTTCACCTCACTATTGCACCCCTCAACTTGTCCTTGAGTCTGTGGGTGATATGAAGTGCCCACTCGGTGCTTCACCCTATATTTTCTCAGTAAAGCCTAAAACTGCCTATTAGTGAAGTGGGATCCACCATGACTAATAATTAGGCGGGGGACACCAAACCTATAGAAAATGTATTCCTTCTCAAACTTGCACACTACTTGCACATCATTGGTGTGGGTTGGAATTGCTTCCACCCACTTAGACACATAATCAACTGCAAGTAATATATATAGATTGGAATTAGATGACACAAATGGGCCCATAAAATCAGTTCCCCAAAGATAAAAAACGTCAACTTCCTGAAACCCATTCAATGGAATCTCATGTCGCTTAGAGATATTACCTGAACATTGACATGTGTCACAATGATGAACAAAGTTGTGAGCATCCTTAAATAAGGTAGGCCAATAAAACCCATTCTCTAAGACTATAGCCACAGTCCTAGAGCTAGCATGGTTTCCACCCATCGGTGGAGAATTACCGTGTGATAAGATGCTCTCTTCCTCACATTCAGGTACGAATCTTCTTAATAGTCCATCCCTACATTGTTTAAGAAGAATCAGGTCATCCCGAATATAGAACTTCAATGAGTAGAAAAATCATTTTTTCTCTTGGTACCCACAATCTGTAGGAAATTCCTTACAAGCTAGGTGATTAACAATATATGCAAACCAAGGATCTTCAATTTTAATTGCAAACAATTTCTCATCCAGGAATTCCTCAATAATTGGGATGACTATATCTTTTTCATCCTCCCTTTCCAACCTAGACAAATGATCGGCTACAACATTCTCGACCCATTCCTTGTCTCTATTCTCAATGTCAAATTCCTAAAGTAAAAGAATCCACCTAATCAATCTGGGTTTGGCATCTTTCCTTTGTAACAAGTATTTGATGGTAGCATGGTCAGCCCAAACTATCACTTTAGATGCAACTAGGTATTGGAAAAAAATTTCAAAAAAAAAACACCACCACCAACAATTCTTTTTCAGTAGTAGTGTATTTCAACTGTGCATCATTTAAAGTCTTTGACGCATAATATATGACAGTTGGAGTCTTGTCTCTGTGTTGACCCAACACGGCTCCTACTGCATAATCTGATGCATCACACATCAGCTCAAAGGGAAGGCTCCACTCAGGATCCTGCACAATAGGTGCAGAGATCTATTTTTCTTTAAGGATTTCAAAAGATTTTAAACAACACTCATCAAAGGAAAACTCGACGTCTTTCTCTAAAAGTTTAGATAATGGTTTGGCAATTTTTGAGAAATCCTTGATAAAATGGTGGTAGAATCCAGCGTGTCTTAAAAAGCTCCTCACTCCTTTCACTGATGATGGTATAGGTAGTGTGGATATGACTTCAATCTTTATTGGATCCACTTCCATGTCCTTTCTGTACACCGTGTGTCCTAGAATGATCCCTTCACTTACCATCATGTGAAACTTCTCCCAGTTTAGAACTAGGTGACTGTCCTCACATCTCTGTACCACCCTATAAAGGTTATATAGACATCATTGAAAGATTCCCCATACATAGAAAAATCATCTATAAAAACATGTAAGCACTGCTCTACCATGTCAGAAAAAATGATGAGCATACAATTTTGAAACCTACCATGGGCGTTATAAAGACCAAAGGGCATCCGTTGGTATGTGAATGTTCCATAAGGGTAGGTGAAAGTGGATTTCTCCTGGCCCTTAGGCTCTATGGAAATTTGATTATACCCAGAATACCCGTTAAGAAAGTAAAAGTGCGAACGGACAACTAATCGTTCTAAGATCCGATCAATAAAAGGTAAAGAGAAATGATCTTTGAGAGTGGATGCATTTAAATGGTGATAATCTATGCACACTTTCCATCCCGTCACTATCCTAGTGGAAATCAATTCATTGGCCGCATTAGTAGTGACTGTGACCCCCCTTTTTTTAGGAACTACCTGGGTAGGACTAACCCACATTGAATCAGAGATTACGTAGATTATACTTGCCGACAGTAGCTTGACAACTTCCTTCTTCAACACCTCAGTCATAATCAGATTGAGGCACCTCTAAGGTTGGACAATTTCCTAGTCTCCTTCTTCGAGCTGGATCTTGTGTTGGCACAAGGTTGGAGAGATCCCCTTAATGTCATCTATGGACCACCCAAATGCAGCTCATTGGTTCTTCAACACAGTGAGTAACTTTCCTTCCTCTTCACTACTCAAACAAGATGATATGATCACTGGGAGCTTTCCCTCTATAGCTAAGAAGACATACTTTAGGTGCAGAGGTAATGGCTTCAACTCCAAGTCTGGTGGGTTCAATAGAGATGGGACCAATGGTGTGGGCGGTGGTCCCAGGTCTTCAAAGCGCCTTGCATAGTAGCGAGGTACTACTTTCATCATTAAAACAAACTCCTCTAGATAGTTGTTTCAAATGTTGTCCTCCATTCTATTTGTCAAGAACGCTTCTAAGGGTAGCTTGGGTTATGACTCAATCACAGAATCAGCTACGACTTCTTCTTCAGTAGCAGGGTCACAATCCTCTCCCTCATCGTTCAGGTAGCACATTGCCTGGCTTAGTGAGATCACCTTTGTATTTTCTAGTATGTCCAATGATATAGTACCTCTTTCTACTTTAGTCATAACATGGGCCATATCCAGGAATGACTTCCCTAAAAATAGAGAAAACTTGCTATCCACATGTTGAAGCATGTTGCATTGCACCTTATCTCCCGTGGCCTTAGAGTGCTCTGACATCTTGATCTCAAACCTACCATCTTGGATTCCCATAGTAAGAAGTCCTCTACCCATCTCAAGTATCATGTCTGCAGTGGCTTGAAATAGTCTTCCAAGTAGAATCTCATTTCCATGGTCGTCCTGCATTTTCATCCATACAAAATCTGTAGGAAAGATGAACCTATCCACTTTCACCAAGACATCCTCGCATATGCCATATGGCTTAACAACTAAATTGTCTGCCAACTAGATTGTCATGTTTCTCTTCCTGGATTCCTTAAGTTCAATCTTCTTGAAGGTAGATAGAGGCATCAGATTTATACTTGCCCCTGAATCACATAGAGCCTCTCCAAATTTTGTCTTTCCTATGAAGCATGTGATATTAAAGCATCCTAGATCTTGTCTTTTAGGAGGCAGTGTCTCCGAGATGAAGGCACTAAACTACTCTTTCAGAACCATGACATCTGACTCTGGTATCTTTCTCTTATTTATAATTATATCCTCCAAAAACTTCCCATAGGATGGTATCTACTCGATAGAATCGTTCAAGGGAATGTTCACATATAACTTTCAACAATTGTCTAGAAATTTCTTGAATCGTCAGTCCATCTTGGTCGCTTTCAAACTATTTGGAAAGGGAACATGAACTACAAGTTCCCTCTGGTGAGGTGGGATATAAGCTTGAGTTTTATTACCCCCAACCTCATCAACTTGCTTCTCTACCATCTTCTCTTATACTACCATGTCTGGTTCTTTTACATCCACTGATATAGTTTGATTTGTAGCTTCTTCAATAACTGCCCTATGTGATGCATCATTTAGTAATTGCTTGCCACTGCGTAGCTGAACAACCTTCACATGTTGATTCCCAGAAGGTACACCGGTGTTCACTGGAAATCCTTGTTGGGTTGGTTACTTTAATGCACTCACATCTGCCTCTATCTAAGAGATCTATGTTTCTAAGATACGAATACGTGCCCCTTAATTTTTAAGATCACTTTGAGTTTATGCAATCTACAGCTCATTCTCACTCAACATCTTGCCTAGCATTTATTCAATCTTGTCAACTTTCTGCTGCTCTGATTGATACTGTGCTTGGCCGCCATACTATTTTGGCTTAGGATGTTGTCACGACACCTGTGATGGATCATGTTGGAAGTTATTAGGATCCTTCCAAGAAAATTTGGGGTCTTTCCCCCAAGAATAATCATTGTTCCTGTATTGCCCATGACACACATACTTGAACTCTTCTTTGTCTTCCTCAGTAGGAACTCTAGTTGTAGCACATAACTTCTTAGCAATGAGATCTAACTTCTCATTTAAAGCAGATATCACCTTGGATTCCCCGACACTCTTGATGGTTTGCCAAAGGTTCTCTTTCTTCTCCCCATGATTAATTTTTAGACAAGTTCTTGAGGATTTCATGGAAGTGAGAGGGCTTATTGTTGAGGAAGAAGCCTCCTCATACAACGTCAAGAGTTCTTCTCTCCCCCTTGTGCAGGCCATAATAGAAAATCTTGGTCTGCCCCAGTAGGTCAATGCCATGATGAGGCACCTTTCTTAGCATATTCTAAAACATTTCCCATGCCTCTCAATACGACTCATCTGCTTGCTGTTTGAAGTTGTGAATCTTCTTCACTAGATCATTTATCTTTTGTGGAGGGAAATAGTGCTTGAAGAATGCATCTATCATCTGATCCCATGTCTCAATGATCTCATCATAAATATTTTTGTACCATGATTTTACACTATCCACCAGTGAAGATGAGAACAACTTGAGATATATTGTAGTTGTTGGTATCCTATCTATTTTGACCATGTCATAGTTCTCCACAAAATTGTTGATATGTGTCATTGGATCTTCATAAGGATGGCCATGGAATGCTTGATATTTGACTAAGGCAACAAACCCATGATCTATTCTGTAGCTGCCCACATTGATGGCTTGCCTTTTGATGATCCCTTTTTGGGTCGTACCTGACGAAGCCTTTATCCTTTCCCATACTGCCATTTCTTCTTTTCCCTCCATTTCTACTATCTCTGGTTCTTCTGGTGTCTCCAGTCTCTCAGGTGGAGGTGTTGGTAGAGGGGTTTGGTTCAACCTATCAAAAGATCTATCAGACTCCCTTTCTCCTTGTAAGATCTCTTCTTATCTAAAACCAAGTGATGATGGTTCTCCGTATTCTATGGCTCTGGCACGCACCATGCACTAGTTTCCCTAAAACATTAGAAAGTAGGTATTAGCGCAAGAAATTTATGATGTATCAAAAATATCTTATGGTTCAGATCGAAGAACTTTAAAAATGATAAAATAAAAGAAAAATAACAAGAAAAATTGGCCTATAGCGGCTGACCACAATACTTGTAGTGTTGGATGTTGCTGCTTCCCCGACAACGATGCTAAAAACTTAACACGAGTTTACCATGCATAGTAAATAAGTGAATGTATCAAAGTAATAAGGCCTTGTGAGGCCCGAGTCAAACATAGGGAAGTATTTCTCCAGTAGACTACTACCAACTATAGTCAAATCAGCTAAGCCAGTTGTAAATGGTTGAATTGGGTTGAGAGAGAGAACAAAGGTATAAATAAAATGAATTAAAGATTGAATTGATCAGAGATGGGGTAAATTCCTTAGGATAGTGGTTTCACCATGGATAACATTAATAATTGACCTCACATCCAATAGAATTTATTATCTCAATTCCTAGATAAGGAGCCTATATATAGAATTACCTACTTTTGTAGTGTAACTCACTACCTAATCTAATGCCAATCCCACTTCTGTAGTTATTGGTTGATTAGTTAGATGCTTTATGAATATTCTCTAGGTTTCTCCTCTCATTTACACTCCACTGTTCCCAAAGGGCATAGTACATAGGTAAATCTATGCTCTCTGACCCTCAACCTCTCTCCCGGGATGACTAAGCATCTATCAACCACTCATGGTGATCAAGAACAAGTAGAACATAAAGCTTTCATAGATTTATATCTAGTAAAAAGAAATAAAACTGATATTAATGCATAGAAATCAATCACAGTGTATATTCGAGCTACTCCTGGATCCTAAGGAATAAAGGTTTTTAGCATTGCATGGTTTTCATCATGGAATGCATGGAAAAGAAGAAGAAATATGTGGGAAACATGAAGAAACTAAGGTAACCCCTGAATCTCTGCCCGTATGGAAGCTCCCCTCCGTTGTGCGTGCATTTTGTTGTCTTCTAGATGTAGAATCTTCCTTCGGAGGTGCCTAGATCTCCTCAGTTGAAGCTTTTAGTCCTCGGTTCTTCTTTTCTCTCTCTCCCATTGTCGTGTAATGAAAACGGCTACCCCCTTTTCTCTGGCCGCATCCCCTAAGTCATAGAAGGCACTTAGGGTGCGAAATAATGTCCACCATTGGATTAGAGTGAAATATGTAGTTGTCTTGATCGGGCAGACTCAGTAGTATCGACTAGGTGATTCAGTAGTACTGGTGTTACTTAGGTTTGGTCGCGTGATCCTGATCCTATCAGTACTATCGACTGGACTCGATAACACCGAGTTTTGTGGTTTTTGAGCTACCTCTCTAACGTCAACTTTGTAGCATTGAGTTTTCTTGATTCATGCAAGGGTTTACTAATGCTAATTTTGTACCACCGACTTCATTTGTTAGTAGCACTGACTTTGGGTGAGTTTTTGGGTCCATCACTGACGTAAAGTCAGTACCACTAACTATTGCCAGGTCAGTAGCAGTGAGTTTGTGGCTCTTCCTTGCACCTAAAAATGCAAAAAAAACATCATAAGCACTTGGGATGCGTAAAATATTACATGAAATATTCAAAATCATATAATTCGATGCATTTAATAGAAACAAACTATCTATGTCATTTCATACATAATAAATCAAATAAATGACTAATGTACACATGAAATCAAGGGAAAATGTGCCTGAAATAATGACTAAAAACACATGCATCAATTCTCCTACAGTGGCGCCTGCCTGATGAATGTCACCTTGAGCATCTAGGAGAGAGATGTCCATGACTACTATCTGACACGCAAACCCTGCATTTGCAGGCAGTAGTACCCTATGCCTATTGTGACCAAAGATATAAATATATCCTATATTGTTTTCTTTGATCACTGCTGAGCGAATTAAGTGATCCAAGTCCAACTTGGACCATTGAGGCTTGTCCTATGTGAGTACCAAATGACTGTCGCCAACCCCGAGATAATGCACAATAAGTGTGATGATGCCAACAATTGCCACAAAGTTGACCTGCTTCTTGAATGAGTTGTAAAAGTGGCGAATGATGAAGTTCCCCACATTCACTTTTCTTCCTATCACTACACACCACATAATGTAGACGTCATCCACGTTGGCCACCCCCTGACTATCCTCCATCTTCAAGATGTAGTTCACAATCACCCGGTGCAGATAATGAAGTGCCAGGTTGTTGATGTGTGAAGCTTTGACAAATCTAGTGACATATCTATCCTCCCCAGTAAGTATCTTCCAAGCCTGGGGGGTGAAATCACTCTCCTAACTCCAGCCACCGCCTGGACATCTCAATGTAGTCCTTAGTAGAATGTGACAACTAGTTGTTGAGTTGATCCTCAATGACGTGGTGGCTCTGGCTTAGTAGATTGAATTACATGATCTTATGATGGTGGTCCTTGGGAGGCTAGAGTGTATCATAAAGCTCATAGGTGAGTCTATGATAAGCATCACATGTGAATAAGAGAGGATGTCGAGGCCTACTACTTCCACGTACCTATTGACTTGGGCTTGTATGTCAAGTTTGATGAGGGTTTCAGGGTCGACATATCTAAGCCCCATGAGTTTCCGCTTGTCTTTGTTAAGAGCCTCAAACATTTGCTTCTTCTTCATGTTTTGGAATGTGGGATCAGGAACTAAAGTGGGTTGAGGTCTGCTGGTCAAAGTAGAGTTATGTGATGAGGATGATCTTTGCAGAGACATTGAACGCTCTGTAGAGTTCCAGTGCTATTCCCCTACTGACGATGCTCTATGTGTAGGTCCTCGTGAAGGCCCTCATGGTATCCTATTGAAGTATGCAACCCGGTGTTGAGGTGCGACTAGGACCATACTTCACCGGAGACCTCTTCCACGCCATCTGACTCGCCACTGAATGTACCCATTAGTGTGACAGACACACAACGATAGTCTGAATCAGTCTCGTTTGACCTGAACCCTGCTAAAACAAAGTGCATTGTCTCATCTTCATACATCAGATTCATGGTCTATGTGGAGTCAAGTGGATATCAACTCTCGTGCACTTCTAGTGAAGAGGAGCTCCCATCCCCTTTCTTTTGCGACACCATCTTCTTGAATTTCTTGAAGCTATTTCTAATCACGTCCATGATCCACTCATTAGTGGTGATGATTTTGATAAGATCTTGCTGACATGACCATGCTAATCTAGACCCTCCGGCCTAGGTGTCTACTGTTAGTGTTGCACACATTATACTAATGTTGATGTTGGCAGTGTGCCCGACTGTGGTCAATTTAGTATATACTAAATGAAAGGTAAATGTGTAATTTATCACCTCTAGATTGTTTTTACTCTCACCTAGTGTTCTAGAGGATAGAGAAAGGAGGAGACAATATGTTTGAAACATCTTGAAGTGTTAGTACTCTAAATAATAAAGAAATCCAAGAAAATGAATAAGTTGAAAGCTATGTGCATGAGCCATATTGAGTTGTAGACTTGAGAGTAGAAGTCCCTATCAGCCATAGAGACATGGAGAGAGCATCCTATCAGTTTGTGAAGCTTTGGCTTGATCCATGACGGGCAAGGCACTTCAAGGAAGAATGAGGCATCGATTTGCTTTTGTCTTGGAAATGATGGAGTTGAATAAAATAATAAGTTAGTGGAAGAGAGCTTGCCCTAGGAGACAACTCAAGCACCACTCCTTATCTTTTCTTTATCCTTTTTGCATGGCAAGAAAATAGTGGCATGCATGCAAGACTATGTGTTGACCATGCATAGCTAGGTGGCATGAATCTAATGACACCTATGACACTCTTTTCTATAAAACTCAAGTATAAATACATTGAACTTCATTTGTGGGAAAGATTTTCGGATCAAGCAAGTACCTTTCCTCTTGTGTCATGCAAAGACCTTCCCTTGTGTCTCCCATAGTGAGGAGAGTGGAGTGGTGAAGGCTTGGTATCAGCCAAAGAGGGAAGATATCGACCAAAGAAGGTTGAAGCAACTAAGTAAGGTGATATTGCACAAGGTGGTTGGAGATATCATGCAAGAGCTGGAGTTCAAGTCTTGGAGCTTGGAGAAGGCTAATATTCAACCTTGGGACGTGTGGAGTTAAAGATTGAAGCTTGGAAGCTCTTTGAGAGGTGGGTTATATAACTTAAACCCTTCAATATTATTATCCTTTCTTTAATATTATTTAATTTGTTGATTATTTGCAAATTAGGGTTTCCTATGATCAATTAATATAATCATGAGTTCCATTAAGTAATTAGGGCTTCTATCTATAAATTTGAATCAATTAATGATTTTGAGGCTAATGATGATGACATCATCATTGCATACCCGTCATGGGTTGATCACTCTTGAGCAACCCGATATGGGTTGAAGACCTTGCAACCTGGTATGGGTTGAGGACTCTGGAAAACCAATATGGAAAGAATGATATGGGTGTCTAACTAACATGAAGATAGGATATAAGAAGTCCTATGAACAATAAGGAAGATCCCCATCTATCACTTTGAACAAGACACAAGGGTAGAGCAACATTTTTGTCCGATATGAGTCAAACCCTAGAAACCCAATATGCTTTTGACCTTGGGAACTCGATATACTCCTTCAATCTACCTTGAGTATGATTTGAGTTCAATTCTCTTATTAGTTACGGGTACACGATATGATCATGAGGTATCACTTAACATAGATGTCCGGTGTGGTACCCAATACCTATGCCCGATATGTTGCCCAATACACTTGCCCGATATGGTACCCAATACCTATGCCCGATATGCTGCCCAATACACTTACCAGATATGGTGAATCTATGAGATAAACCAATATGGTGAAAACCAATATGATGCCCAACATAAGATCACAATATGATATCCAACATATGGCAAGTCCAATGTGAGTGCACGATATGGTAACCCTAGATGGAGCTTGATATAGTAATACAAGAGGCAACTCGATATGATGGGAGATCAACATGGAAGTTGTAATTTAAAATGGATATGTCTAATTAAGATAAAGATCCAAAGTAATATTGTTTCTATGAGATATGGAAAAGCCATAATGGTATACCAGATATGATGTACTCTATCATACAATATGAAGACTCAATACACTTTCATACCCAATATGGGAATAATGATTTGACCCATACTTGTTATGAGATTGACTTAAGATGAGAAAGGTTAAAGTGATAACTAGCCCTACTTGGCTACACGATATGGTAATAAGGGATATGCCCTATACCCGATATGAAGATGTGGTTTCACAAATGTGATTAATTGAATACTTGTTGAAAGAATATATGTTTTTCCTAATACAATAAAGTAATGTTATCAATCATGCTACTTGATATGATTAAGCATGTCCTTAACTACCAAGTTTATCTAAGTGATGAATATGACTAATGCAATACTGAGATACAATGAGTTCAACTCAATAATCATGAGCTAGTAAACCTTGAAGATGTGAAATAAGTAAGTTACATCCTAGTAAGGATGAGAGAGAAACTAAGACTTGAAAGATAAGCATGTAATTAGCATATATTAATACTCTTGAGATGAGTGGAGTATGAGTTAGGGTATAACCTATGTTGATGAAATATTGTAACCCTAATCAATTGAATATAACCCTAATTCATTAGGAGGACGTGTTCCTTAGTAATCCATGGTTAAAGACATATTGAAATTCTTGATACCATGATATAATAATCAGGCAAGTATCTGATATGTCAATAAGCATGGCTAAGTAAGAGCTAGGTGGCTATGTGATATAAATCCAATGAGCTATGTGACTATGTGATATAAATCTAATCAGTTTTGTGGACTATGTAAATAAATATCTAGGTCTAATGACCTAGAGGTAATGATCATCTCCTAAGTAGTGACAATACTCAGTGATGAATGAATGGTTTGAATACCCAAGTACGATGATGAAAAGAGATTGAGATTCTAAGTGATCTATGTGTTTCAATGAATATGAAAGTATCTGAGAAATGCAATTATGTTTTCTTTGTAGCATTTGATATAATTCTTGTTTGTAACTTGGTTGACGATAAAAGATACAGTAATGCACTTAATTAAGCTAGATGAACATTATCATGTAGTTGCCCAGACCATAGATCCATTCAGTGTCAGCATTTTCTGAATGGTGAAACAAGTTTTAACTCAAAACACATATTTTTGAATATGTGATAATATAAGGGTGCTCAATGGACTCCCAAATTAAATAAGCATGCTCAATGGACTCCCCAAATACATCAAGCTGCTTAGTGTACTTCCTAAAAAAATCAGAACATGATCGCTCAGTGGTCATCTTGATAATCCGGAAAAGCTAAGTGGTCTTATCCCGAAGAGAGTACATACTAGGACAATAACTCTATAACGAAGATGTCGCTATAGCCCGGCATAGCTACTTACAACAGACACAAGATGTCATGCTAAACCTAAGTGTTACCTAAATGTTCTCGTGCTGATCGAGAAAGGTGAGGTCTTGACAGCCGGCTCTGCCATTGACCTTGTATGGTACTAATTTTGACTTACTAGTGGTCGGTTGGAGTGTGAGCGGTATATTTCATCTCCTCTGAGCATACATATGAATGTGAACATGTAATCAACCATGTAGTATATTTGTTTAAGGACCAAATATTAAAACATTGGTTGATGCCTTATTACTTTTATACACCTTGATAGATAGATGTTATACATGTTCTTTATATTTCTTTTCAAGCAAAATATAATTTATAGAATTATTATTAATGTCTATACCTTGCACTTAAAGATATATCTGTTAATCAATGAAATACCTATAGTTTAATTTTATATTATTTTCTGTGATAATAATATTGTTGGGGGAGAGTTATATATCTCACTGGGACAATAGTCTCACCCCGTAGGATCCACAATTTTTAGGTGGACATGGACAATGGACTAGGAACTGGACTGTAGAAGAAGGATTATTGCAGAAAGAACAACAGTAGTATTTCAGGTTGAGCATGCTGCCTGTCAGGGTTTTGTAGATAGATGTGTATGTGTTGTCTCTATACTCTCAAGTCCTTGGGAGATAGTTCTTAGTTGCTTTTCACGAATGACTTGAGATTTTGGTTTGCTTTTCTTGAGGTTTTTGTATATGTATCAAGGTAAAGTAACTCATACTTGTCATCCTTAAGAAGAGACGACATACTAAATTTATGACATGAATTATATGTATGTAAAGCTTTGGTCCTTTGTGTAAAAGCTTATTGGACAGGGATCCATGTGCAAAGATGGTTTAAATTTTTGGTGGTTTTTGTTAGCTCTATTATTTGTATTAATTCGATATTTTTACTAGTGGTGGCTTGATCTGTAATCAGTTCATCACAATGTTTTGGTATTAGAGCCTAAGGTTCGTTGAGTCTACAAAGACATAGGATTAAGTTTGTTGAGTCTGTTCTAGTGTCTTGCAGTTTATCTTATAGTAAAATTCTCCTTGTTTAGGAGAAGAAGTAGGAACCAGAGATGTCTGGAGCGCATGAAGAACATGCTGTTGAGAGTAGTGTTGCTGCACCTGGTGGTGGTGCAAGGGATCCGATAGAGATGAACCAGTGCCTGAGAATCCCCATCTTGACCAAACTCTATTAGAAAGCTCAACTTTTCAAGCTCTTTTCGGGCAGATTATGAATATGGTGACGCATATGGCTGACCGAATACCTGTACCATCCCCTAGAACATCAGGTTCTAGTGAGAGACATGGAACTAGAAAGACTTTTGAATGGTTGCGTGGGGTAGGAGCCATTGAATATGCTGGCACAGCTGACCCAGCAGATGTAGATCTATGGCTTACTGAGATAGAGAAAGCCTTTAGGATCCTTGATATCCCAGAAGATGATAAGGTTAAACATGTTGTATACCTTCTGAAAGGAAGTGCTGGCCATTGGTGGGCCATCGAAGAAGAGAAACAACCGGGTATCAAGGTTGGTTGGCAGGAATTTCGACAAGAGTTTATCAATAGATACTTCCCCAAGACTTATCTTGATGAGAAGATTTCACAGTTTGAGCGGATTAGACAGGGAATGGTGAAGGTTAATGAGTATGAAGAGAAGTTTATGGAGCTTCTACAATTTTGTCCGCACATGGCCACCACATATGAGGAGAGAATTCGGCGTTTCAAGAAAGGTTTGAACACTGAATTGACCACACTTGTATCTGCCATGGAAAATAGGGAAAGGTTTGCTACCTCTGTGGAGTCAGTTAAATGATAGAGAGGTCTGTGATAGAGAAACTAGAGGTGAACAGTAGGAAAACACCTACACAATTTCAGAATCAGAGGTCTGGTAGTTTTAAGAAACCAAGGTTCTCTGCACCTATGGAACCACAAAGGTTCAATACTCAGATACAGTGGACATCTAGCCGAGGTAGAGGCTGTAGTTTTCCTTCAAGAAGAGCTCAGAGTTCAGCATCGATGTTAGTAAGAGGACCGCCTAGGTCGAAATGGGATAACAGAGTCTACTACAGGTTTAGGCAGACAGGGCATGTGATAAAGGACTATCTAGTTATGGACGTGGAAGTAACCCAGCCATCGAGGTAGAGCCAGTAGGGCTCTGAGAGACAACAGTTCAGTAGTGGCTCTAGGGGACATGGACAAGTGTCTCAAGTAGGATCATATGCACCATCCAATAGAGGACGAGGTCGACAACAGGTGATGAAAAGATTCTATGCTATGAATCAGCCAGAGGCAGTGGTCAACCCACAAGTTGTGACAGGTCAGATGGAATTATTTCATTCTAATATGTCTTCATCCTGTTTCGTATCTGTTTTGATTGATCCGGGTGCTACACACTCCTTCATCACTTGAGAAGTGATTCATGACTGTAATATGGTTGTTAATCCTAGAAAGGATAATATGTTAATAGAAACTCCATTAGAGGGATCTGTGATGTTGCGATAAGTATGTTCTTTCCTTCTCAGAACACAACATTCAAGTGGATCTTATACTACTTGAAATGCATGGGTTTGATGTAATTCTTGGGATGGACACCTTAGAAAAGTATAAGGTTGTCTTGGATTGTGGTTCCAAGCAAGCTGTATTCACATATGGTGATACAACATGGGTTTTTTAGGGGGGAAGAAAGTTTCTTCCAACCTATCTAGTGTCAACTATGGTAGCAGAAAAGTTGATGAGGCAAGGATGCTTCACATGCTTGGCACATGTAGTGGATACCAGACTAAAGAGCCCTGGTCTTTTTGAAGTTCCAATTGTTAAGGAATTTGAGGATGTGTTTCCCGAAGAACTTCTAGGTGTTCCTCCATCTTGAGAGATTGATTTTGAGATTAATATTGTTCTGGATACACAACCTATAGCCCAAACCCCTTATAGGATGGCACCAGCTGAGATGGAAGAACTTAAGAAATAGTTACAAGAGTTTCTTGAGAAAGGTTTCATACGACCGAGTACTTCACCATGGGGTTCTCCGATTCTGTTCGTTAAGAAGATAGATGGGTCTATGAGATTATGCATAGATTACAAACAACTTAATTAGGTAACTATTAAGAACAAATACCCTTTACCAAAGATTGATGATTTCTTCGACCAGTTGTGTGGTGCAACATTGTTCTCTAAGATTGATCTGAGATTGGGGTATCATCAGTTACACATCAAGGATAGTGACATACCTAAATCAGCCTTTAGAAAGAGGTATGGTCATTATGAGTTCGTAGTTGTGTTGTTTGGACTAACTAATGCACCAGTTGCATTCATGGAGTTGATGAATAGAATCTTACAACCTTTCCTTGATCAGTTTGTAGTAATTTTTATAGATGATATCTTGATATACAGTGGAGACAGCCAACAACATGAACAACATCTTCGTCAAGCTTTGACCTTGTTGAGACAACATAAGTTATATGCTAGGTTTAGCAAGTGCGAGTTTTGGTTATCAGAAGTATCTTTTCCTGTACACATTATATCTGCTTCAGGTATTCGTGTTGATCCCAAGAAAGTAGAATCTATTGTGGAGTGGGAACAGCCTAAGACACTGACTAAGGTTTGCAGTTTCCTAGCTTTGGTAGGATAATATAGAAGGTTTATCAAAGATTTCAATTCTATAGCATTACCCTTAACCATGTTGACCAGGAAAGAAGTTCCTTTTGTCTAGAATGACAAGTGTCAACATTCTTTCCAGTTATTGAAAGAAAAGTTGACTAGTGCACCTGTATTAGTTCTACCCGAGCAAGTAAAGGGATATGTTGTTTTCTGTGACACTTCTAAGAATGGTCTAGGCTGTGTGTTGATGCAGAATGATCATGTAGTTTCTTTTTCTTCCCGACAGTTCAAGAAACATGAGGAGAATTATCCAACACATGATCTAGAACTAGCTTCAGTAGTTCATGCGTTGAAGATCTGGATGCATTATCCTTATGGAGAGACGTACCAAATCTTCACAGATCATAAAAACTTAAAATACATCTTCTCTCAGCATGAGCTGAATATGAGATAACATCACTGGATGGAGTTAATCATGGACTACGATTGTACAATTGATAATCATCCAGGAAAAGCTAATATAGTGGCTGATGCACTCAGTAGAAAATCCTCATCTCCACTTACATGCACAGCTGAATTCCTTAGTATGCAGTAAGCAGGATATGCTTGTCTCTTTGAGATAGATGAATGTACAGTTAGAAGTATCTTTGTTAGCAGGATTGTTAGCGGAGATGCATGTGAAGCCCACTCTGAAAGAATAGATCAAAGAGGCACAATAGGCTGATACTGTGATTCAGCAGATTAGGTCAGAGATGGGTAGTGAGAAACGGGATGGTTTTCATGAGTCAGAAGGTGGTTTAGTTTGTTACCATGGTAGAATGATAGTTCTTGATAATAATAACTTAAGGAAGTTATTTATGGAGGAAGCTCACTCATCCATGTATGCAATGCATCCAGGGAGCACCAAAATGTATCACAACTTAAAGGATATGTATTGGTGGCCCAATTTGAAGAAAGATGTAGCTCAATTCATTATGTAGTTTCTGGTGTGTCAGCAGGTTAAACAGAACACCAGAAGCATGTAGGAATGTTACAACCCCTACCTATGTCTCATTGGAAATGGGATCATGTGATGATGGACAATGTGGTTGGTCTACCTAGGACAACCAAAAGTCATGATTCCATCTGGGTGATAGTTGATAGGCTGACTAAGACAACCCATTTTCTCCCTGTCAAAACAACCTACACTGCTGAGAAGCTTGCACAGATCTATATAGATGAGATAGTGCGGTTGCATAGAGTTCCAGCTACGATTGTATCTGATATAGGTCCCCAGTTTATGAGTCCTTTTTGTGAACGATTACATAAAGCCTTAGGTACTCAGTTGAAGTTCAGTATGGCTTTTCATCCTCAGACAGATGGGCAGTCTGAAAGGACTATACAAATTTTAGAGGACTTGCTTAGGGCATGTGTCCTTCAGTTTGTAGGAAGTTGGGATCTACACTTAAGCTTGATTGAGTTTTCTTATAATAATACCTATCAAGCCAGTATTGATATGGCACCGTATGAAGTGTTATATGGTAGACATTGTAGATCTCCATTATGCTGGTTTGAAACTAGAGAATACCAACTTTTGGGACCTGAGCTAGTAAGTACAACAAACAAATGAGAAAATTAAAGTTATACAATAACAACTAAAGGCTGCATAGGATAGATAAAAGTCTTATGCTGATAAACATTGTAGACCTTTAGAATTTCAAGTTGGAGACAGAGTGTATCTTGAAGTTTCTCCTTGGAAAGGTTTTCTCAGATTTGGTAAGAAAGGTAAGTTAGCCCCTAGATTTATGGGACCTCATCCAGTGATAGCACGGATCGGGAAAGTAGCTTATAGGATGGAGTTACCACCAGAGTTACATAGACTACATCCAGTGTTTCATGTGTCTATGTTGAGGGAATGTCATCCCGATACAGATATGGTGCTGCAACCTGTAGAGGTTGAGTTGAATGCAGATATATCCTATGTGGAAGGCCCTATGATGGTTCTTGATAGAAGAGTCAAGAAGTTGAAAAAGAAAGATATAGTTCTTGTGAAAGTTCTTTGGCATGACCGTGGCATTGAAGAAGCCACATGGGAGTTAGAGAAAGAGATGAGGAAAAAGTACCCTTCTCTTTTCTCTTGAGATTTTGGGGACGAAATCCTTCTTTTTGGGCTTGATAATTGTAACACCCCTGACCTAGGTTAAAGCCTAACCCTAGATGTTTTGCTTAAGTAAGTTTCTTACAAACTTGTTCTTATCTTTTGATAAGTAATTAAGGCCTTTGTGATAAAGTATTTTCAAAATTGAGCTTATATGCAAACTATGTGTGTTGTATGATAATCTAAGTGAAAAGTGCAATTTACCCAAGATGAGGGCATATGTTGCAAATGTTGCATAATGAATGAATTATAAGTGTTTTGTATGTCATAAAAGAGAATATGATGCTAAGTGGTGGCTTGTGCTAAGCCTAATCCTAGGTGAGAACCTGAGTAAACAATGCTAAGTGCTTGGGACATCAATTACAATACAATTTGTAGTATATACTAAATGAAAGGTAATGTGTAATTTATCACCTCTAGATTGTTTTTACTCTTACCTAGTGTTCTAGAGGAGAGAGAAAGGAGGATAAAATATGTTTGAAACATCTTGAAGTGTTAGTACTCTTAATAATAAAGAAACCAAGAAAATGAATAAGTTGAAAGCTATGTGCATAAGCCATATTGAGTTGTAGACTTGAGAGTAGAAGTCCCTATCAGCCATAGAGCCATGGGGAGAGCATCCTATCGGTTTGTGAAGCTTTGGCTTGATCCATGATGGGAAAGGCACTTCAAGGAAGAATGAGGCATCAATTTTCTTTTGTCTTTGAAATGATGGAGTTGAATAAAATAATAAGTTAGTGGAAGAGAGCTTGCCCTAGGAGACAACTCAAGGGCCACTCCTTATCTTTTCTTTATCCTTTTTGCATGGCAAGAAAATAGTGGTATGCATGCAAAACTATGAGTCGACCTTGCATGGCTAGGTGGCATGAAGCTAATGACACCTATGACACTCTTTTCTATAAACCTCAAGTATAAATACCTTGACCTTCATTTGTGGGCAAGATTTTCAGATAAAGCAAGTACCTTTCCTCTTTTGTCATGCAAACACCTTCCCTTGTGTCACCCATAGTGAGGAGAGTGGAGTGGTGAAGGCTTGGTATCGGCCAAAGAGGGAAGATATCGGCCAAAGAAGGTGGAAGCAACTAAGGTGATATCGCCCAAGGTGGCTGGAGATATTGTGTAAGAGCTGGAGTTCAAGTATTGGAGCTTGGAAAAGGCTCATCTTCAACCTTGGGATGGGTGGAGTTAAAGCTTGAAGCTTGGAAGCTCTTTGAGAGGTGGGTTATATAACTTAAACCCTTCAATATTATTATCCTTTCTTTAATATTATTTAATTTGTTGATTATTTCCAAATTATGGTTTCCTATGATCGATTATGAGTTCCACTAAGTAGTTAGGATTTCTATCTATAGATTTGAATCAATTAATGATTTTGAGGCTAATGATGATGACATCATCATTGGATACCCGACATTGGTTGATCACTCTTGAGTAACCCGATATGGGTTGAAGACCTTGCAACCCGATACAGGTTAAGGACTCTGGAAAACTGATATGGAAAGAACAATATGGGTGTCTATCCGACATGAAGATAGGATATAAGAAGTCCTATGAACGATAAGGAAGATCCCCATCTATCACTTTGAACAAGACACAAGGGTAGAGCAACATTTTTGCCTGATATGAGTCAAACCCTAGAAACCCGATATGCTTTTGACCTTGGGAACTCGATATACTACTTCAATATACCTTGAGTATGATTTGAGTTCAAGTCTCTTATCAGGTATGGGTACAAGATATGATCATTAGGTATCACTTAACATAGATTTCTAGTGTGGTACCCAATACCTATGCCCGATATGCTGCCCAATACACTTGCCCGATATGGTACTTAATACCTGTGCCCGATATGCTGCCCAATACACTTACCCAATATGGTGAATCTCGATATAGAAATATAAGAGACAACCCGATATGATGGGAGACCAACATGTAAGTTGCAATTGATAATGGATATGGCTAATTAAGGAAAAGATCCAAAGTAATATTGTTTGTATGAGATATGGAAAAGCCATAATGGCATACCCAATATGATGTACTCTAGCATACAATATGAGGACTCAATACACTTTCATACCCAATATGGGAATAATGATTTGACCCATACTTGTTTTGAGATTGACTTAAGATGAGAAAGGTTAAAGTGATAACTAGCCCTACTTTGCTACACGATATGGTAATAAGAGATATACCCTATACCCGATATGAAGATGTGGTTTCACCAATGTGATTAATTGAATACTTGTTGAAAGAATATATGTTTTTCCTAATACACTAGGGTAATGTTATCAATCATGCTACTTGATATGATTAAGCATGTCCTTAACTACCAAGTTTATCTAAGTGATTAATATGACTAATGCAATATTGAGATACAATGAGTTCAACTCCATAATCATGAGCTAGTAAACCTTGAAGATGTTAAATAAGTAAGTTACATCCTAGTAAGGATGAGAGAGAAACTAAGACTTAAAAGATAAGTATGTAATTAGCATATACTAATACTCTTGAGATGAGTGGAGTATGAGTTAGGGTATAACCTATGTTGATGAAATCTTGAAACCCTAATCGATTGAATATAACCCTAATTCATTAGGAGGATGTGTTCCTTAGTAATCCATGGTTAAAGGCATATGTTCAAATTGTTGATAACATGATATAATAATCAGGCAAGTATCTGATAAGGAAATAAGCATGGCTAATAAGAGCTAGGTGGCTATGTGATATAAATCCAATGAGCTATGTGACTATGTGATATAAATCTAATCAGCTATGTGGACTATGTAAATAAATATCTAGCTCTAATGACCTAGAGGTAATGATCATCTGCTAAGTAGTGACAGTAACGTTACTGTCCAATAATGCTAACTTTCCTGTCCAATAATGCTGCTGTTACTGATAAGCCCGACATTGTGCTGTTCAATGGTAAAAGGAGGGTTAAACTCAAGGATGTTTGGGATTGCATGAGACTCAAATATCCCTCTCTGACCTGGGCTAGAAATTTGTGGAGGCTCGATATCCCTGAGAATTACAAGATCATCTGTTGGAAGTTGGCTCTGGGTTGAATTCCTATTATTGAATGGTTGAGAAAGAAAGGGCTCTATCTGACCTCGATCTGTATAATGTGCAAGAGGGGGGAGGAATCCATAAAACACATGTTTTAGGATTTTTGCGTTGCTCGTTATGTTTGGGGAAAGGGTTTGCAGGAAAGGTTTCTCTCTACTGAACCTGATTTTCTTGTTCCTCATACCTGCTGGAGCTATTCTGGAAACAAGGAAGCTGCTTTTGTGTCTATTGCCATTTACCACATATGGCAAGCCCGTAATCTGATCATCTTTGAGAATTGGTCCTTAGATGAGGAGAAAATCTGGAACAGAATTAGCAAAGATATGAGTAGCTTGCTGGAATACTGATTCTGCTGTTTGGGTTTTCTTTTCCCTGCTTCTTTTTCCAAAGCTGGGGAAGGGTAGTCTGTTTTGTAGGTAGCAATCATGTGTGGATGTTCTTTCTCTTATGCTCTTTTTCTTTTATTTTGGGGTTATCCCCTTGTAGATAGCTTCCCCCCCTCTTTCTATATGTTTCCTTTTCCCTCTCATGTCTCTCCTTGGTTTGGTGTGGTGTTTTGGGACCCACCATTGTACACTTTTTAAAAGTAATAAGAAAGGTACCACGCTTTCTTGAGAAACAAAAGTAGTGATAGTACTCAGTGATGAATGAAGGGTTTGAATACCTAAGTACAATGATGAGAAGAGATTGAGATTCTAAGTGATCTATGTGTTTCAGTGAATAGGAAAGTATCTGATAAATGCAATTATGTTTTCTTTGTTGCATTTGATATAATTCTTGTTTGTAACTAGGTTGACGATAAAAGATATAGTAATGCACTTAATTAAGCAAGATGAACATTATCATGTAATTGCCCAAACCATAGATCCATTCAGTGTCAGCATTTGCTGAATGGTGAAATGAGTTTTTACTAAAAACACATATTTTTGAATATGTGATAATATAAGGGTTCTCAGTGGACTCCCAAATTAAATAAGGATGCTCAGTGGACTTTCCAAATACATCAGGATGCTTAGTGTAGTTTTTGATAAAAATCAAAACAAGATCGCTCAGTGGTCATCCTGATAATCCAGGAAAGTTAAGTGGTCTTATCCCGAAGGGAGTACATGCTACGATAGTAATTCTATAGTGAAGATGTCGCTATACCCAGGCATAGCTACTTACAGCGGACACAAGATGCCATGTTAATCCTAAGTGTTCTCGTACTGACCAAGAAAGGTGAGGTCTTGACAACCGGCTCTTACATTGACCTTGTATGGTACCAATTTTGACTTACTAGTGGTCAGTTGGAGTATGAGCGGTATATCTCATCTCCTTTGAGCATAAGTATGAATGTAAACGTGTAATCAACTGTGTAGTATATTTGTTTAAGGACCAAATACGAAAACATTGGTTGGTGCCTTATTTCTTTTATACACCTTGATAGATAGATGTTATACATGTTCTTTATATTCCTTTTCAAGCAAAAGATAATTTATAGAATTGTTATTGATGTCTATACCTTGCACTTAAAGATATATCTTTTGATCAATGAAGTACCTACATTTCAATTTTATATTTTTTGTGATAATAATATTGTTGGCGGAGAGTTATATCTCTCACTAGGATAATAGTCTCACCCCATGGGATCCACAATTTTTAGGTGGATGCGGACAAGGGACTAGGAACCGGACAGTAGAAGAAGGATCATTGCAGCAAGAACAACAATAGCATTTCAGGTTGAGTATGCTGTCTGTCAGGGTTTTGTAGATAGATGTCTATGTGTCATCTCTGTACTCTCAGGTCCTTGGGAGATAGTTCTTAGTGGCTTTTCATGAATGACTTGAGATTTTGGTTTGCTTATCTCGAGGTTTTTGGTAATGCTGTTGTATATGTATCAAGGTAAAGTAACTGATACTTGTTATCCTCAAGAAGAGACGACATACTTAATGTATGACATGAACTATGTGTATGTAAAGCTTTCGTCCTTTGTGTAAAATCTTATTGGACAGGGATCTATGTGCAAAGATGGTTTAAATTTTTGGTGGTTTTTGTTAGCTCTGTTATATGTATTAATTATGCATTTTTAATGGTGATGGCTTGATCTATAATCAATTCGTCACAACCCTACTGTGTCGACACATGATGAGATGCAGGGGAGAGGTTGAAAGTCTTTTATAGGACTCCTCTCTTCTCTCTCAACCTCTAAACTTGAGGTTGGATGATTAGGTAAATTGTTTTGTACAACTTGAGTCATTCAATCATCCCATAAACACGAATTACCCCCAGATGATTTTGTTTCCAGTTCTACTACCCCAAGCTTGTCACATTCTAGGGGGTCTAGGGTTTCTTCATGCTCAACATCCATCTTGTAGTGGATTTTCCATCCTTCTCTGTTGATGTCTGCCATGCCTTGTGTAGGGGATGGTGGTGAATGTCATTCATGCTGCTCCATATCATCGTAATCAATATATTTACTCCACATAGATAAATAGTTATCATTTTCCTCCTCAATGAAGTTATTCCAAACCATAGCAGGCGTGCTGCTCAATGCAAAGTGACAAGTCTCATATTGAGGGATATCACCCTGGTCTGGATCAATGTTTGATTCAGGCTCCTCAAACTGACCCTCCTGTTGTGAGGTTGTTTGACTGCACTGGTGAGGATAAAAATTGTTATCATCATCATTAAACCATTTATGTTGGTGGCTTGTATCTTCTGTTGGTTTATCAGTCAAATCATCTGGATAAAATGAAGGTTTCCCCCAGGTTGGTGATCCTTCATAGAGAAATCTTGGTGAATCCAGTTGAAGTTCTAAATAGGATGGTAGGGAAAACTCCACTTCAGTACCAATGTAATAGCCTTGATGACTATAATCTTCATGATCATGTGATTGCATTTACAACTACATGGTAACCAAATTTATGAGCTCTTGAAGCCTCCTGTCCTTCTCAACATCATTATCATGAAGCTATTGGACTTGAGAATCAATGCTTTCTAGGTCTATCAATTCCACCATGCACTTCTGTTGGAAATCTGTTGTATCAAATTGATGCTTTTGGATGAACCCTTTTTGAATAGTTTGAAGTATACTTCTACTACGATTTGTGATCTCAGTGGCTACGTGGAAATGATGATCTTGCTTTTCTAGTAGATGCTGAAGTGGATTGACTTGCTGTTGGGGATGAGGTACTAAGTAAGATGCTAATGTGTCTGCACTCTATCTTTCTAGCACCACTTCTCTAATTAGCTCTTGATACCATGGAAATGCATAGGTCGAGGGTTGATCGACAATCTCCTTAGCTGAGAGATCTGATAATGGCGACGGTGGGGGCGAGTATAGCTCTACTAGTTGTAGTATGACTTTTAATTATGTTCCAGCAGTTAGGATAATGGGAAAACTCAGGAGCATGAGTGGACAAGATAACCTATCTTGCGGAAGCAAGATCCTTTGCTGAAAAGATGTATAAGAAAAAGGAAAGTTGTTCAGTATATATGAACAAGAATGTGTAAAAGAAAAGAAGAATTGTGAATATAAATGCAGCCTTATGGATGACAAAACAAAATCTTTGGGCTTGCAAATGTGGAGAACCATGTCCCAGCCAGCTGTGCTAAAAGTTGATCGGCCCTGACCGCACATCTAAAAAGTACAGGCATGATCCCAAAGGATAATCAGACTTTAAATTTATAACCCAAAACATTCAAGGACCCCCACAACTTTAATATGGGGTCAAAGTAGATTTACATGGTCGAAAACAAGGATGTGGGGACATTTAGGATGTTGAAGATCTTGCTCTAAAGTCAGCTAAGACAATTTGGTAGTTGATAAAAGTATGGAACTAGAACCAGTCTAGCAGTGTGTCATAAATAAAAATAAAGCAAAGTAAAGAAAAAAAACATAGTCTGTCAGATTCTACTAATTAGAGAAAAGGAGTTCCTAGCTATATAACCACAAATTGGGTAGTGTATGCACCAGTTCTTGTGTGTAGACAACCCTCAAACACCTCAGCTAGCAACCTACATCCAAACATAGTACATACTATGATGTTTGTTCCTGTGGGGGTCATCCCACTCGCTTTCGCAAAGTGTGACTATAACCCATAAATGATGCAAAATCTCTCTCGAGGATAACTAGATTAATACCTTAGAATATTTTAGATACCCTCTAGGGTCTAGAATATTCTAAAATTCTAGACATAGATGTGATCTGGACAGAACCCAGACAGTAGGCCTAGGTGAGTCAGACTGGGCCCAACCATTCCCAAGTCTTGGGTTCTATATAGATCACCTTAAACCTTGCTCTTTTAAGATTATGATTCAAACTACCTTCTCTTATCTATTTCTACAATCTCTAGATCGAGGCAAAAATGGAAATTCAAGGAAGAAAGAGATCAATCAAATTAGCAATCATAACCAGAAAGAGAGGATAGAAAAAAAAGTACTAGATCTGAAATAAAACTACTTGCTTAAGGTAAAAGTACATAGACATGCCCTAAATGGGATACATAGCCAACGAGGAGCTCAACTAGCCATGGACAAGCATAGTTGGCATTGAACAAAGATGGAAGAACATCATTTGTACATAAACAAAGGAGAACAGTAGAAGAAAGGAGGAGAAGAAGAGATGTAGCCCATAGAGGAGAGGTGGATCTCATTCCTTAGCTTCCAGAAGGGTTAGGTCTCATCCTTGGGTTGTCCTCCTTGTTCTTCTGGAGTCATTGGCCCCCTTTCTCCTTGATTTTGCCCTGAACAGTAGCCTTGGTGAATGTATGGAGGCGGAAGGTGGGTGGAAATGGCTGGAAATGGATTGGAGATGGTGGAAAACGGAGGTGGATGGAGGAAATCCTTAGGGATGGATGTAGAGTGTGTTCTTAGGTCATCTCGGACCTTGGAGCACTCCTACAGAGCTCTAGGAACCACTCCTTAACTGGACCAAAATGTGGAACCCTTTGCTAGGTAGCAAAGGGTGGGTATTTATAGGTGAAGGTGGATTGTATGTGATAGCTAGTCAATACACCTTCAGCGGTCGCTAAAGAATTTGAAGTTGTCCCATCTTGATCGTGCCGAGCTGGGCTCAACCGTTCCGAGCCTGGAAGTCATTTGACATTGTAGCAATCAAAATGGATGGAGGCCATAGCAGTCGCTACGGATGTAGCGATCAAAACAGATGTAGTAGTCACTACGGATGGAGTGGTCAAAACATATGTAACAATCTCTATGGATGGAGGTCTTAGTGGTTGCTAGAGTCATGGTTGTCATGGTCGTTGCTTTCTCCTTTCAGCCCTATTGTGCCGGGCTGGACCCGACCATGCCAAGTGTAGCGGCCACTACAGTCATCACAGTCGTAGAGGTCACAATGGATGTAGTGGTCGTGAAGGATGTAGCAGTTAGAACAATTATAGTGGTCACAGTAGATGTATCAGTTGCAATAGCTATAGTAGTTGAAATGGTTGTAGAGGTCAAAATAGATGGAGGTCATAACGGTTATCGATGTTTTCAGCTACTGCAAAAATCATGTGATGACCCCGACCCGACTATGTTGAGTTGGGCCTGACCGGACCGACGGGGAGAAATCTTAGAGAATCGATGTCTTTTCAAGTTCGATGCTTGTAGGTCCCAAAATTGGATACTTGAGTGACTTTATCTTCAAAAGATATATAAATTATAAAAAGATAAGTATCTAGAGTTATTTTAGGCATATTAAGACTATAATGACATAAAATCGTAAATAAATGCTTATCATAAATGCCTAAATTTGGGTGTTATCACCCGCATATCCTTGAACGTGAGTTGGGAGACTCATAACATGAATCGATCGATTTGCAGTACACACACAAGCTTTTAAAGTTCCACCAGCAAGTTTTATTATAGGATTTCCACCCTCCTTCCCCTATAAAAGGGGGCAGGACTCCTCAAAGAAAGGGATCCAAATTTTTGTGTCTTACTTTAGTTTTTAAGTTCTTATTTACATCCTTGCACTAGGAAATCTTGTATGGTTTTACTCTTCTTCCTTAATAAAATTATAGTTTTCAATTCATTCTTGGTCTTTCTATGCATTGGATAAGGAACTAAGAAGAACATCCATTTAATTGTCACTAGATCAGAGTCCTTCCCGAATTCTTTCTCTTATACTAGTATCTAGATCCTCTTGTTAAGCGTGAGTAGATTTCTATATTGAGGCATGGGGAGTATCCCCATAGCCATAGTTGCTTGGGTCGAGGTAGTGTTGTGATATAGCTTGTTAGATGGTGTTTTGTTTCATCTATCATCAGTTTTATCAACTTGATCTCTTAATTTCACATGTTAGTTTTGGGTGATGAGATCTCAGACTCCAAGTCTCATAAGAACTAAAAAAAAGCATAAATCTTCAGATGAGATCTAAGAAGGGGATGCATTGGGATGATCAAGCAAGGATCCACAAACACCAAGATCATTGGGTTTGTGGGAAGTTTGAACTTTTGTTTGAAAACATGTTCGCATGCTTTCATCTAATTATTTTTGTGTTCACAAGATTCATTGATCTGAGTTTAACATAGGCTATGGGTGTGAAACCCCTGGCATTATATCTTTTATCATCAATCAAACTAGTTTCTAGCTTCTTTTTAATCGCCTTGTGATCACCTCTTCTTGCAATTTAATTCTTCTCATAGTTAATCTCTCTTTACTTATTCTTAGTATAACTTTTCATTTCCATAATTAGACTTTATTACTTGTTTTTAGTGTAATGTCTCATTTCTTTTTCTTAGTGTAACCTTTCTCTACTTGTTCTAGAAAATCAAACCTTCAACCAACAGATTTCGATTCTGCATTCAAATGAAAATTGTTCAAAGCAAGCCAATTCAAATTCAAATCTTAAATATCTTGTCCGGTGAGATCGACCCTCTCTATACTAATAAACTAACCTTATTTGTTTTTCTGTTAAATATGGTTAAACCCTAGGAATCAAACCCTAGTAAATTGGTGCATTAAATAATGCACATCAATTTTGGCACTGTTGCTGGGGATAGCGGATAATGTTTTCTGAACCCCACTTATTTTGAACACTTTTTTTATTCTCTTGCCTGACGAGTCCTAGTCCGACAGTGCTACTCCTCCTTTTGTTGAGTTTTCATTTCGGTAGTACATTTTCTCTGGAATCACACTTATCTTGTAAAATCAAAGACTTCTTTGTTCAAAATAAATTCTAATATTTTGAAGGATAACTGCATGCCACAAGCACAAATAGGACTTTTCATCATCTTAATCGAACAAATACAAATAGGTGGATGAAAAAAATGAAACCATTGGGTCGAGCAAGCCCTTGCCTCTCAAAGAGAAGCCATGTTGACCAAGCGAGAAGATCAAGAAGGCACCTTACATACAACCCTTTTGGCCAAACAAGATGCCCAAGACACCACATCACATGAGGCTGAATGACAAAAACATCTTAAGGACTTCTCGGTCTATAAGACAATCTATGGATAACACCTCGTTATTCTGTCTGATATTACTACTCCCCAATATGAGGTCCACACTTAGTGGATCACCATGCTCCAATCCAACCCTTTCGTCGGTAACAAAGGCGATAGGTGCCAATACCACTTCTAGAGGTTTTCTAATCTATGTGCCTTGCATAAGATCCCTAACATTTCTAAAGACGTAATAAAATTAAGATTATTCAAATATTCCCTTTTTGACCAGGCGAGTAGTTGGTACAATGCCATGGAAGGGGATCAAGTCAAAACTTGAGATTCCCTCCAAACCAAGTTCATGGAGAAGTATAACTCCCCATCTATCACATATCCAATTAGGGGTGAAATCACTCAATTTTGCATGATCGTAGATAAGACTTTAGATGAGGGTTGGGAGAGGTTCAAAGACCTTCTCTTTCATTATCCACACCATGAAATCTCCCATGTATAATTAATTAAAACATTTATTACGGTGTTGATGACAACACCAAAGTGTTTCTTGATTCCTCGTCTAGACGAAATTTTATGTTCTAAAATTTTGATAGTGCTTGGGATGTTGTTAAACGTAGTTCTGAGACCGTAGCATGATGAGGATCTATAGGGGTCCTCATAGTAGAAAAATATGAAGATAACTCTTACATTAAGGCTATTGCTGAGAGCCTTAAACTCCTTGTCCTCGAATAGGATAGTATGGAATTCTCCTTCAATGCCTATGAAGAGAGGGCATCCACAACATGCCAATGTTACAGACTCCTTGTGGAAATTGTCATGGGTATGCCCACTAGACTCAACAATGCCAACTCCTCTATAATACCCCAATGCAATGTGAGATTGGGCAACAATTGGAAGACCTCAACTCCATTCACAACATATACCGGGTCAAGCCTACTACAACTCCAATCAGAACAAGGAACTGCCTTGGGTTCATGTATGACAATCTGACTGGTGCTGAAAATGCTAGCCAACAATTACCTACTCAAGACAATAGTTCAAACCATCCACCCACATGCTTCTAATACAATAAAAACTGAAAGAATTTTGGTAACCAATAGAATTATTGGGGTAATTTCCAGAACTGTGATGTTTATAAGGGAACCGGTACCAAAATTTGAATGAACCACCACCACAAATGCAACAAAATGCTCCCATTCCCTCTTGTCACAATATAATATCTATTCTATAGAATATTATTCTTTCACAATAGGTCTACTAGAAGGCAACTGATGCTCAATTGGCCCAACTCTTAGCCAACTAAAAGCCTCCTGCCGACACATTTTCTAGGCAACCAAAAAACAATCCTAGGCATCTTGAGCAACTTAAGGTTGTCTCCACCCGTTATAGAAATGTGTATGCTTCCCCCTCATCAAGAGAAGCCTGAGTTTTGAACAAGATGACACCATATTTTATGAAAAGGAACCGACACAAGATGTCATTGGCCCCCAGTATTGAAACAACTCCCATTCCTGAACCCCTTCAAGATGAGACCAACACTCCTCACATCCCAATTGACAAACCACATCCACCTACGAAGCTCATGTCAAGCAGACAAAGTTAGAGGATATGTTGGTGAGATTCAAGGAAGACATGAAAAAACTTCATGTTGATATTCCCTTCCTTGATTCCCTTTTTGAAATGCTTGCCTGGTCAAATATTTCAAAACCCTATTGATTAGGAAGTATACTATAGAGAAATCTACAATTGTAAAGCTTTCTATGACCACTTTTGACATCATCCTCAACAAAATGCCTAAAAACAAAAAGATCCTAGCTCCTTTGGAATTGTGTGTTACCTAGGCAATAACACATGCAGGAAAGATCTAGTAGACTTAGGTTCAAGTATCTCCATCATGCCCTATAGTCTTTGTAAGAGATTAGGTTTTTTAGACATGCTTCCCACAATGATGACCATCCAGTTAGTAGACTTGTCTATGATAAAACCTATGGGAACCATGGAAGATATACTGGTGAGGGTGGGAAAGAAGATTATGTTCCCTACAATTTTGTTATCATGGTTATCAAAGAGGACCTCCATTATCCTATCATTTTTTGTCGCCCCTTTTTGGACATTGTTAGAGCTTTGATTGATGTAGAAGCAGCTACCATTGTTATAATGTTAGGAAGGAAAAATCTTGAATTCCATGTCTTTGAAAGCTTGAGGAACCTAAACATCTAAGAGGAATTTTACTTACTTGATTGAGTAGATCAACTTTCTTATCTTAGACAAGAATGGGAATTATTTGAGGACCCCTTCCACATTGTTCTTACCTCCTCAACCAAATCTGATTTTGACGATGAATACATCGCCCAATGTGGAAATCCCACAATCTAATTTTGATGACCTCAAAATAATTTCTCTTCTTGAAGAGAAACCTAAACCTCCCAAGGTAACAGAAGTGAAACCCCTCCCATAAGGACTCAACTATGTCTTTCTTGATGAATTAGAAACTTGCCCTATCATGATAAATTTATACCAATAATTCAAGAAAGAAGAAAAATGTTTGACTAAATTGATGAAAAGGAGGGATACCTTGGGATATAAGATGGTCACTCTCATAAGAGTTAGTCAAGATATCAACATGCACAAGATCCCAATGGTATAAGAATACAAGCCATCTAGGAAGCCTCAACTTAAACTAAATCCAAACATCAAGGTAAATATCTGACTAGAAGTGATTAAGATTTTGACTTCAAGAATCATCTACCCCATCTCAGACTCTCTGTGGGTTAGCCTTGTTCAAGTTGGGCCCAAAAAGGGGGGCACCAATGTGGTGAGAAATGAGAATTATGAGCTCATTCCCACTCACACCATCACTGGGTCGAAGATGTTCTTTGATTACAGTGAATTGAATAAGGCCACTAGAAAAGATCACTTCCTACTTCCCTTCCTCGATCAGGTACTAGAGTACCCTATATATATATATATATATATATATATATATATATATATATATATATATATATATATATATATATATATGGCTAAATATTTGTTACCCGCGCGGGTAACAAACACTCGCTACCCGGCACTATTCTATTCCGCCTCCGTCCCCTGCGCGCGACCAAAGATGAAATATCCGGCGATTCCAACCCTCTCTTCCGACGATTCCAACCCCTCTTCCGCCGATTCCATCCCTCTCTTCCGGCGGATTTTCCATCTCCAGTGAATCCGCTGTTAGATGGGCCCATATCATCCATCTACCGCAGCCTCCTTCCCCTGTGCGCGACCAAAGATGGAAGATCCTGCAAATCTCCGGCGATTCTTCTCTGATCTCCTCCACCGCTGGTAAGCATCCGCCGTTAGACGGGCTCATACCATCCATCTGCCGCAGAGTATTTGGGTCTTTATTCGTTGATCCGGATTCTCCCTCTTATCCGCCCCTTTTTGATCTAGGAGCTCCAATTGACAGTGCGACAAGTGCCCCGATCTGAAAGCGGCGCCCGACCTAGAAGAATAGCGACATTGTTAATTTATCCATTAACTGCAAGAAGGGGCGGGTTTTCCAGTTCTCAGTTTTCATAGAGGAGGACGACGAACGTGTTTCTGAACTCATCTGAGTCCTATTTGGCTGTCGTCCGAATATCAGGTGAACATATTGATAATCATCAGTTGAAATCGTTGCTATTCAAGTGTGTCTGTCCAACTTCGAAATTTGATTTGTAATGTGTATATTGATTTTCCAAGAGAATGCTGATTTGTAATGTGTATACTGATTTTTCTATTCAAGTGTCTTTACAACCTTGATATCTGTTTTATTCTGATTTGTACTTTAGAATACTAATCTATCTATACTGATTGACTTATAGTAGAAAATCCAAAAGAATGTGTATTCATCGCTCTGACTATTGTATGCCCAATGTGTTTTCTTCTCTCTGACTTTTGTATTCACAATGTGTATACATTTCTCTGACCTTTGTGTTTAAAGTAAACCCAATTTTGTGTTTGCATTTTCCATTTTTGAAGCAGTTACTCATTTGGTATGCTGGGTTACTCTTCTGACTGACAGAGTTACTGTTTTGTTACTGATAGACGTTGTTATGATACAAATCTTCCTTCAGTTACTCATTTGTTATGATGAGTTACTCTTCAGCCTGATAGAGTTGCTCTCTGCTGTTTCAGATTTACTCCTATGTACTGCTGAGTTACTGATAGACGTTGCAATGGATCCCAGTCTTGATACAGATGCTGCCAATTCAAATGTTGGCCCTGATAATGATAATGCTAATTCTTATCCATCTGTTGGTGCTTCCACTCTGCTGCCAGCTACAGTTCCTAAAATTGGTCTCCATTTTGGAAGTTTATATGAAGCTATTTCATTCTATTCTAGCTATGCTGGCATGAATGGTTTTAATATCAGGAAAGATGACAACAGGTATGAACGGGGAACTAAGATTCTTGTTGCCAAAGATCTGGTTTGTGACAAGCAGGGTACAATGGGCCATTCTAAGAGGTCAAGAGGGCTGCTGAGCCCCGTTTGTGATGAAGTGGGTAAGTTACAGGAAAATCTGTCTAAGAAGCACAAGCGATCTGTGAAGAGGTGTGGTTGTGGAGCCATGATCCGATTCACACTAGACAAGTCCTCATCTACGTGGGTTGTGACTGCCTTTGTTGAGGAACACAACCACGATCTTGTTGATGATGCACATCTCCGTTACTTGAAGTGTAACTCATCTCTTAATGAAACTCAAAAAGATATGCTTTCTTCCATGAGCCAAGCTAACATACTTGTATCGAGACAAATTGCATTGATGGCATCGGAGTCTGGTGGTTATGAAAATATGACATTTACTAGCAGACAAGCTCATGGACACATCAGTAGCAAGAGGAAAGAGGCAGCTAAATACGACGTCGACATGGTCTTGGATCGGTTTGCCAAGTTTAAGGTACTCGATCAGAAATTCTTCTATACATACCAAAACGATCCTGATTGTTGCTTGACTCATCTGTTTTGGGCTGATCCTGTTTCCGTTGAAGATTGTGGGTTGTTTGGTGATGCGATAGTTTTTGACACCACCTACCGCACCAACAAGTATTCAATGGTTTTTGGAATGTTTGGTGGTGTTGATCACCATCGTAAGACGGTCTTGTTTGCTTCAGCTCTTATGATTGATGAGAAGTACGAGTCATTTGTATGGGTTTTCAAGTAGTATCTACTTTGTTTTGGCAAAGAGCCAGTGTCCATCATAACCGATCAAGACCCGGCTATGAATGCTGCTATCCTTACTGTTTTTCCGAACTGCAAGCATCGGTTCTGCAGCTGGCACATCCTACAAAAGCTTCCCTCTAAGCTTGGTGGTGTTCCTAACAAGGAGCAGATCATAAGCTCCTTGAATGATTGCGTGTGGAATGTGGATGATGTTGGCACCTTTGAAGAGAAGTGGCATTCTGTTGTTGAGGTTTATGGTCTGTCGTCTATTAATTGGTTGTCTGACATGTATGCTATGCGTTCGGATTGGGTCCCGTGCTATATGCAGTCTTCCTTCTTCGCAGGCATGAGGACAACGCAAAAGAGTGAGAGCTTGAATGCGTTCATTAGAAGCCATGTGAACAGTAAGAAGACTTTATTTGAACTTGTATGCTCATTGGAGACTGCTTACTCTCATGTACGGGAGATTGAAAATTTCAAAGACTTTGAAGACGAGTATAGTAATCTCCCTTTGTCATCACTTTGGCCTCTGGAGGAGCATATGAGAGGTATATACACAAAGTCAATTTTTAAGATTTTTCAGAGTGAGGTTCATCAAAGCATGATATATAATGTAAAGGAATCTTCAGAAGGTGTGTTTGAAGTGTATCGCGTTGGTGGCCTTGGATCTGCCCGCATTTTGAAGAAGAATCCGTTGAGTGAGATTGTTTATTGCAACTGTTACATGTTGGAATTCAAAGGTATACCTTGCAGGCACATCCTGTCCTATTTAAAGAGTCGTGACTTTTGCACTCTTCCCGAGCCATACATATATAAGAGGTGGACCAAAGGCTACAGAGAACATCCTTTGATATTTGGCAAAGCTGCAGTTAGTCATCTATCCACTGGGAGGACTCTTAAGCTTGTCTCTGCCTGCAATTCTATTGTGAACATAGCGTGTAGGAACAACGATGTAGATATTTGCCATGAAAAACTGCTTGCATTGCAAAAGGAGCTGTTAGATTTGGATGTCTCTGATAGTTGTGCAGATGCAGGTGCTGGTGTAACTGCTTCAAATACAGCTTCTTCTTCAGCTGTCAAGGTTAATATCCCCAATGTTTGTAAAACTAAGGGGAGACCCAAATCCACAGATTTGAGGTTTAAATCTGGAGTTGAGATTGCACAGTCTAAACGAGAGAGGCAGTGCAAGAATTGTTTAGAGTTTGGTGTTAACCATGACAGCAGGAATTGTCCTAAGAAGTAGTGCATTATATGATTGGGATTTGCTGCTACTATGTATACTGTTCGTGTTCTGGTGATCTTGCTGTTGCTATTGATGTATATGTGGTTCTATCTTTTTTATTGGAGTTTGTAGTGTGTTTGTGAGGCATCTTCAAATATGTAATGGGGTTGTTCTTTTTGTGTAGTTTTATGAAAGTGAGTTTGTAACTTTCTAAGTACTTCACTTGTGTTTGTAATCTATCTTTGTGTTACCTTGTGCTCCAGCAATTGTATGTATACTTTGAATATGTTATAAAGAATGTTTTCTGATCAATTGTTATTCTTTTTTAATGTTATGTGTTTGTCTTTGTGTACAATGGATACTATTACTGTTGTCACAGTTACTCTTATTGCTGTCATAGTTACTCGCAGTGGGTTGTCAGTTACTCTTATTGCTGTTAGAGTTACTCGCAGGGTTGTCCCAGTTACTCGCAGTGTTTTTCCAGTTACTCACAGGCTATTTTTTTCACAGTTACTCTAACTGCTCACAGTTACTCTATCTGCTATTTCAGTTACTCGTAGTGCTCGTTCAGTTATTCGCATTGTTTTCATAGTTACTCGTAGTGTGTCACAGTTACTCGCAGTGTTGGTGCAGTTACTCGTAGTCCTTTTCCAGTTACTCGCAGGGTTTTCAGTTACTCGCAGTGTTTTTCCAGTTACTCGCAGTGGTTTTCCAGTTACTCGCAGGGTTTTCCAGTTACTCGCAGTGGTTTTTCAGTTACTCGCAGGGTTTTTCAGTTACTCCCGTGCTTTTTTCAGTTACTCGCAGTGGTTTTCTAGTTACTCCCGTGCATTTTTCAGTTACTCACAGTGGTTTTCCAGTTACTCCCGTGCTTTTTTCAGTTACTCGCAGTGGTTTTTCAGTTACTCCCGTGCTTTTTTCAGTTACTCTCGTGCCTTTTCCAGTTACTCGCAGTGGTTTTCCAGTTACTCGCAGGGTTGTTCAGTTACTCGCAGTGTTTTTTCAGTTACTCGCAGGGTTTTTCAGTTACTCCCGTGCTTTTTTCAGTTACTCGCAGTGGTTTTTCAGTTACTCGATGCGTTGGTTCAGCAACATTCGAAAAGGTTTCTTCAGTTACTCACGTGCTTTCTTCAGGTACTCGCAGGGGTCTTCAGTTACTCGCAGGGTTCTTCAGTTACTCGTAGGGGTTCCTCAGTTACTCGCAGGGGTTCTCCAGTTACTCGCAGGGGTTGTTAAGTAATAGTAGGAGAAAAATGAGTACAAGAGTCTGTTGTACAAAAAGTAACTCTAGAAGAGAGAGCACAGAGCTATAAATAATTGCAGTGATGTGTCGTCAGAATAACCCAGAGTATGCTGGCATCTTTGCAACCCAACAGTAAAGAGCACTGCTGTCAATAATTGCAGCACCAACAACACAGACCATTACTCTCACTGTTGTCAATAATTGCAGCACCAACAACACAGACCATTACTCTCACTGCTGTCAATAATTGCAGCACCAACAATACAGCGGGGGGCTTTTAGATCTGCAACATCTCCATCCTCCACGGCACTCTCTCCTTCCATCTCTTCTTCATCAGCAACTGCTACAGTTTCAAACATAGCGGGGGGGGGGGCTTTCAGATCTGCAACATCTCCATCCTCCACAGCACCATCTCCTTCCATCTCTTCTTCATCAGCAACTTCTACAGTTTCAAACACAACGGGGGGCTTTCAGATCTGCAACATCTCCATCCTCAATGACACCCTCTCCTTCCATCTCTTCTTCATCCACTACTGCTACAGTTTCAAACACAGCGGGTGGCTTTCAGATCTACATCATCTCCATCCCCGACGACACCCTCGAGGTCCACTTCTTCATTTGTGACTGTTACGGTTTACATAAGGTACAGTTTTACATTTCTTCAGATCCCCTTTTACATTTCTTCATAAGGTACAATTTTTCAGTAGCACCCCCTTTGACCATCTCCTCAGATCCCCTTTAACATTTCTTCACAGCCTACCATGGAGCCATTCATCCAGCCAATCAACTACACCCTTGATGACAAGACAGTGGAATCCATTCTACTTCCTATAGAATGGAACCATCTCCATTTTCAGATCAAACCAGGCAAAACCACCTTCCTAATCGGAAACCAGTCTTTCCAGATAACCCTTATGCAGAATAAAAACGGGTCACTTTCAACTGCTAAGGGCGGGAAAAGGATGATCGCACAGCTCAGTCTTTGCAAAGGTTGGATCATCTACCTCAAGCCAACTGATCACCAGACCATCACAGCATGGATCACAGATCAGTTCTTAGAAACACCAACTGAGCTTATCCCTCTATTCAGAATGCCTGGCGACGAAGTATACTCTGGATCGGAGGACTCTGCAGATCAGCTCTTTGTTAGGGACATACACCAAGCAGCACCGGGATCAGCTGTAAATCCCATTCAGTTTGCAGAAGACACTGCTTCTTCGTCTGTCCAACGTTCCTTTCACAAGTAGCTATTTGATTTTTATGTTCAGTTAATGGACCTTCTTTACAGCCGATCTGGCTGTATTTTTCTGTATTTTAAGTTCAGTTGTTGGACCTTCTTTATATTCGATCTGGTTGTATAATATATAACTTTTTATGCTTTGAATGTTGTAATCTTGAATGTTTAGATGTAGTGTTTTGAATGGTGTAATCTTGAATGTTGTAATCTTGCTTGTGCTCTCCGTGAGCTTATGTAACTCACATGGTTGCCTAGTTACTCGCATAGGATTCAGTTACTCGTATGGTTGTCTAGTTATTCTATAGCTGTCGCATAGGATTCAGTTACTCACATGTTTTATCCTTTTTGTTGTTCAGTTACTCGCAGTGTTGGTTCCGTTACTCACAGCGTTTGTTCAGTTACTCGCAGGCTATTTGAGTTACTCACAGTATTGATACAGTTACTCGCAGCGTTGGTTCAGTTACTCACAGTGTTGGTTCAGTTACTCGCAGTGTTGGTTCAGTTACTCGCAGGGTTGTTTAGTTACTCGCAACGTTTTCCAGTTACTCGCGAGTTTTTTTCAGTTACTTGCGAGCTTTCTTCAGTTACTCGCAGCGTTTTTCCAGTTACTCGCGAGCTTTCTTCAGTCACTCGCAGGGTTTTTCCAGTTACTCGCGAGCTTTCTTCAGTTACTCGCAGGGTTGTTCAGTTACTCGCAGCGTTTTGCCAGTTACTCGCGAGCTTTGTTCAGTTACTCGCATCATTTTTCCAGTTACTCGTGAGCTTTCTTCAGTTACTCGCAGGGTTGTTCAGTTACTCGCAGCGTTTTTCCAGTTACTCGCGAGCTTTGTTCAGTTACTCACAGCATTTTTCCAGTTACTCGCGAGCTTTCTTCAGTTACTCGGAGTGGTTGTAACAGTTACTCGCAGCGTTTTTCCAGTTACTCGGAGAAGGTTGTTCAGTTACTTGCAGTGTTTGTTCAGTTACTCGCAGAGGGTTGTTTAGTTACTCGCAGAGGGTTGTTCAGTTACTGCAGAGGGTTGTTCAGTTACTCGCAGGCTATTTTGAGTTACTCGCAGTGTTTTTCCAATTACTCGGAGCGGATGTGACAGTTACTCGCAGGCTATTTGAGTTACTCGCAGTCCCTTTTCAGTTACTCGGAGTCCTTTTTCAGTTACTCGCAGCCCTTTTCCAGTTACTCGTAGTGTTCAAGCAATCCTTTTTCAGTTACTCGAATAGTTTGTTAAGTTACTCAATCATTACTGTCGGGTGTTCAAGCATTACTCAAGCATTCTGTTACTTTCAGCTCAGTTACTCGTAGTAGTTTCAAGATGTACATAAGCATTCAAAGCATAAAGTTATCTAAAGCATTCAAGAACATTTAGCCAAAATATAAGGGCAAAATCAATATATGTTCAAGATGACATGTACAACAAGATCAAATGTACATTAAGATCAGTTGTAAATTCAGACTTTTAACAGTTGTACATTCAATAGCAGTTGTACATTCAGATATATACAGCTTATACAACAGTGAGTAACTGAACAACAACTTATACAAAAGCAGCTATACACTTGTTTTTTCTTCATTCTTTTTTGTTTCTGGTTGTTTATCAGCTTCAACTTCTCCTCCATTGTTATCAGCAGATATACCTTCTTTGATCTTTTCGATTTCAGCTTTTTCATCGTCTCTTGGAGGCTGCAGCTGCCCCCTTGCCATCATTCGTTGAAAAATATCAGCCCTTATTGATGGTATGTCTTTGCAGGTGAAGTCCATAGGTTTACAATTTACTAGGCACTCTAGGTACTTCATGACAAAGATCCCACAGTCAAGTGAGTCTTCTTCCTGCTGTGGGCAGATCGGGTAATCCCTTTTCCACTGCGACAATTGGCTTCCCTTTTCAGGTGCACCCCTAAAGAAGTCATGCACTATACCCACCTGCATTAAAAAAACAAGACATTTATTCATCATCAATTAAAGATCAGTAATCCTTTCAATCCACTTATAATGGACTTAATTTTTATAGATCACTTACCCATCTATTGAATTCCTTTCTTGAGTTGCTACTCCAACTCATTGAATTATAGGACCGGTGTGCTCCATCCCTGAAACTTGCTTCGTACAAGTGCCAGTGGTTGTCGTTGTTTAGTATTGTGAACACCGAGTCCATTGCGTCCCAATCTTTCATTGGAACGTTGAATAGTGGAGATAGCATGTCTATCTGTTCCAAGGTGATGTCCTCAATATTAAATGATAGCTTTTGCTGCAAATGTAGAGTTTAAAAACCACATCTATAAGTTTCAGTTTGTGTTTATATATTGTAATTTCATGTAAATTTGTATACAAAGTTTATTTGTCTTACCGGAGCATAAGTGCTCATGCAGTGCCACGTCAATCCCTTCTTCCTCCGCTTGCTTGTGCTCTCCTTGAGCATCTGTACAAAGCAGTCGAGAACCTGAATAAAACCAAAAGATTTATCAGTTTAGCAATCCAAATTATCTATTTCAAAGAGTTAAACTACATTCTTGTTTCTTACAGGTGAATGTGTCATTTGATCCTTGTACAGGAGGGCGGCGAGGTCCTTCCCCGTGCACCAAGTGTCTTCACTGAATTTCCATTCTCGTTTTAACCTGCAAATTATTTTTATAGATGTTATACATACGAGTTGGATATAGAAACATTAATGTGTTATCATTTTACATTTGACAATAACCAATTCTCTTACATTTTTTCTATGTTGTCCATGAAGTGATGGACAATTTCTTTGGCTTCTTTTGTCTTGAAATGTTCAAAACCTATGAAGTTTGACATCTTGTGCTGTCAACAACAATAGAGAAATCCATGTTAGAATCAATCTTCATTTTTCCCAAGTTATTTAAGCATTTTTGTCAGTTACTTAAGCATTACTCTCGGTTACTCATTCATTATGTTCAGTTACTCAAGCATTATATTCAGTTACTCATTCATTATGTGCAGTTACTCAAGCATTATATTCAGTTACTCAAGCCTTATGTGTAGTTGCTCAAGCCTTACTTGCAGTTACTCAAGCATTAGGTTCAGTTACTCAAGCTTTAGGTTCAGTTACTCAAGCATTACTTGCAGTTATGATATACTTGAAAGGAGATGAAAATTACCTTTTCCTCCCTTCTTTTCTTCACATTTTTCTCTATGCTTCCTATCTTTGGCTCTTCCATCATCTTCTTCTTCAATCTTCTTCTGGGCTTCTTCTTCCCTTCTTCTTCTGCTATCTTCTCTGGCTGTTGGCTCCCTTCTTTTTGTTTCTTTTGGTCTGCCTCTTCTGCAGACTTTGGTTCTTCAGAACTATTGTCCTTTGTTTCTTTTTTCTCCTTTTCTTCTTGTTTCTTTTGGTCTGCATCTTCTGCAGAACTGTTGTCTTTTGTTTCTTTGTTCTCCTCTTCATCAACATTTTTCCCGTCCTCACTATGATCTTCGGATTCTACGTATTTTCTTCTGAGGGTTAGCCTTCTTCGTTTTGTCGGTGGGGCGACATCCTTTGTCGGTGCGTCTTTCGGTTCATCTACATTCACCGAGACAAAACCCTCTACAAATTCCTGGAATCCACTTCCAGGTGACTGTGATTTGTTACCCTCATCTTCCCACTTTCTTTTTAGGTTTTTGTTCTCTTCTTCTAACTTGGCTATTCTTTCTTCTAGCCTTTTATTATCCAATTGCAGTTCTGTGAATTTATCAACACTTATTCTTGTGCATATCTGCTTATGTATTTTGAGCTCCTCCTCCAACATTTTGATTCTTGTCTCCAGGGTGGAGGTGTCAATAGTGTCTCCCTCTTCGATGATTGGTTTTGCTGGTGCCTCAGTGGTTGTTGGCGTACTTTTTTCTGGCATGTCATTTGATGATTTTGCAGCATGCCAATCATCTCCCTGGTCTACCACTATCATTTGACATACCTGTCCAACATATAAAAATAATAATGTGTTACTCGCAGAGGGTTGTTCAGTTACTGCAGGCTATTTTGAGTTACTCGCAGAGGGTTGTTCAGTTACTCGCAGAGGGTTGTCCAACATATAAAAAAAATAATGTGTTACTGCAGAGGGTTGTCCAACATATAAAAAAAAATAATGTGTTACTGCATGCTATTTTGAGTTACTCGCAGAGGGTTGTTCAGTTACTCACAGGCTATTTTGAGTTACTCGCAGTGTTTTTTGAGTTACTCGCAGTGTTTTTTGAGTTACTCGCAGTGTTTTTTGAGTTACTCGCAGGCTATTTTGAGTTACTCGCAGTGTTGTATATTAGATTTTGTAACAAAGATTAGATAATCTTACATCCTTAGGCTCCACTTTCACTAATTCCATCAATTTCTCGACCGGAGCAGCCCACTTCTTTATCCTTGGCTTGGAGTCAAGGAATGTTGGCTTTGCCATCTTTGTCATCTCATATGCCCAAACCTGCATGTAATATATAGAAAATATAATGCATATGTAACTGCACCCCCATAGTCAATATTGTATCAATGTAGTTGAATATGATTTTATTCACTTACGCATAGGCACATGACACAGCCTGTTGTGTACAGGGTGTTCTTAGCCCCTTTCTCTCCTTTCCTTCTTAGCTGGACATTCTCCTTTAGCATCTTCATATTCTTGAAGATACTCCCATGCACCAGCTTTGCCCAATTCATCTGCCCAGTGGCAGTTACATTATCTAGGTAGTGGATAATGTAGATTGGTGCGCAATAGCTAGTGTCTGGGATTAGGAATGTTGCCAGCAGGTGCAACATCCACGCACGACACATATTTGTATTGTCCGCTGGATTGTTGGTCTTGGCATATTCTTGCCAAAGTTTTGTCAAGTTGTCCTTATGCAGGACATCTTTTTCTCTCAATTTCTTTGATGTCTCGCCTTCATTTCTATTTTTACAAGTCTCCTTCGCAAACTCTTGCCATATCGACTTTACTATGGCAGAATCTTTTCTTTGTGTTATTTCTATACCTTTGCTGGGGATACCTAGAATTATCCCCACGTCATCTACTGTCATCCTTCTTTCCTCTCCGTCGGCCAGCAGAAATATGTCTTCATCGACATATCTATCAATTAAATCCTCTAACAAGCCTATGTCAACCGCAAGATTTGGCATATTTACGAGGTTTGCAAAGGCTGTTGAGCTCAGCATCATAAGTTGTTCCTTTGTATAAACCATGCTCTTGATGGTATTGTTGTAGCTCTTTAAGGAGCACCTGTGGTACAGTCTATTTACTCCCACTGCAAACATATCAAAATTTATCGTTAGAGCTCATTGTTTATTTTGTAAAAGCTATCTAATAAACTGTAAGTAACTGAAAATTAAAACTATTACAAATCCATACAATCTTACCTTTCTCTTTAGCCTTTTATGTCTCTTTCTGTTTCTGACTTGCAGTTGTACTCTCCTCATCCCCTTTGCTTTCTTCTCCTGCATACAAATAAAGTTATTCCAATAATGTAGTAGTTAGCTTAACAATATTGTTTTATCGCTTATTATCGGTTACTCAAACATTACTCTTGGTTACTCAAGCATTATGTAATAGTTACTCAAGCATAAATTGCAGTTACTCAAGCATTAATCTCAGTTACTCAAGCACTACTATCGGTCACTCAAGCAATATGTGATAGTTACTCGAGCATAAATTTCAGTTACTCAAGCATTACTCTCGGTTACTCAAGCATTACTCTCGGTTACTCAAGCATAATGTAATAGTTACTCAATCATAAATTTCAGTTGCTCAAGCATTAATCTCAGTTACTCAAGCATTAATCTCAGTTAATCAAGCACTACTATCAGTCACTCAAGCAATATGTGATAGTTACTCGAGCATAAATTTCAGTTACTCAAGCATTACTCTCGGTTACTCAAGTATTACTCTTGGTTACTCAAGCATAATGTAATAGTTACTCAATCATAAATTTCAGTTGCTCAAGCATTACTCTTGGTTACTCAAGCATTAATCTCAGTTACTCAAGCATTATGTGATAGTTACTCGAGCATACATTTCAGTTACTCAAACACTACTATCGGTCACTCAAGCAATATGTGATAGTTACTCAAGCATTAATTTCAGTTACTGAAGCATTACTCTTGGTTACTCAAGCATTACTCTTGGTTACTCAACCATTATGCGATAGTTACTTGAGCATAAATCTCGGTTACTCACACATTATTCTCGGTTAGTCAAACATTCTGTAATAGTTACTCAAGCATTAATCTCGGTTACTCAACATTAATGTCTGTTATTCAAGCATTTTATAATAGTTACTCAAGCATTAATTTCAGTTACTCAAACATTACTATCAGTTACTCAAGCATTAATATCGGTTACTCAAGCATTACTCTCGGTTATTCAAGAAGCATTATGTAATAATTACTCGAGCATTACCTTGTTGTTCAAATTCTACCGCTTTGCTGCGCGTACATTCTTTCTTCTCAGCTGCTATGTTGACTCCACGACCAGCAGTAGCAACATTACTGCGCTTTGCACTTTTTGATGGAGGTTTGATCCATGGGGGAGTTGTAACCCCTATTTTTTTGCCTTTATCCTGTGTCTTAGTTGTCTGAGGAGTCTCAACAGCAAGCCCCTTCTTCATTCCCGCAGCTTCTTCTTTCCCCTCTTTTTCTGCTTCTACGTCCTTGGTAGCCTCTTTCTTATCCTCTTTTGGGGTTGTCGGATTAGTGTGGTCGAGTATTTCCCTTTCCGCCGGTGATGCTGATTTATCCGCTTCTTCTGGTTCCTTGGCCATCTTCTCCTCGGCCTGATGGGGCTGCATTTCGATGTCATCATCTTCTTCAATCACTGGTCGTGGACGCCTTAGCCACGGCGGCCCTGTCGAGGTCTTCCTTGACGCTTGCTTTGTTCTCGTCATATTGGAAGAGGTAACTGTCGGAATTCAGATGCAGCGAGATGGAGGAGCAATTAGAGACGGAGTTCGGGTCGCCGGTGATTTTTGCACGACAGGCAGAGCAACGAGTGAGGAGGAAGTGCGCGAGAACGGGAGGGCGACGATCTGGGGTTTTGCTTCGGCGGGGACGGCACGACGAACTGGGGTTTGCTTTGGCGGGGACGGCGATGATCTGGGGTTCACGAGTAGCTCTCTCCTGCGGGGACGGCGCGACGAACTGGTAGCCGGGCTCTTTTCCCCATTTTTCTCCCTTCCGGAACTGCTGCCGGGTAGCCTAAAGTTGTTACCCGCGCGGGCAACTAATACTAACTATATATATATATATATATATATATATATATATATATATATATATATATATATATATATATATATATATATATATATATATATATATATGATTGGAAAAGCACACTTGGGGCATTGTTTTAAGACAAGAATCTCTTATTCTTGATTATAATATTATCTAGAATTCATATTCTTTTGATACCCACTTGGGTTGTAATTTCATTTTCTTTGGGAAACCTTACTATATTTGATGTCCTTTTTCCCTTATATTGCTCAATCCCCAATTAATATGCTCATACCGACTTGTATGTTGATAGTTCCATCTTTTGTTTTCTCTTCTGGGGTATGCTTTCAACCCCAAGTGTAGGACATGGAGGACATGAGATGCATACATGGACCTAGCTTATAGAGATGACTCTTAATGGGAGGTAGATTTGAGATAGATAGATATACCAACTTAGATCCTGATGTAGTTGCTTCCACGTAAGCCCATTTACGGGAGAATATTTTGTAATCTTTTATAAATTGAATATAGTTATGATTTATTATTTTTCTGCTACACTTTGGTCTTTTCGAATGCCATTATTTGATAAATGAAAACTTTACACCTATCACAGCATACTTTTTAGTGTGTTTGGAATAGATGAATTTGTTCCTCAAATATAAGTATGGAGTGGATCCCCTATCGGATCCCACAACTTACAAGATGTTATTCGAGCCATAGTAGTTAGAATCTGACTATTTCAATTTTGTCACCCTAATTAGTACCCTTACCTTACATAGTCACCCTCTAAGTGAGATGTTACCCTAGATTTAACCTATCCTATTAATGAGATGATGAAAGGTTGACTTGACATGATAACAAGTACACATAAGAATCATAATTGGTAAATCCTAATATGTGGTGACCCATAAGCTCATACCCTGTATAGGTTAATTGTGATACATCTCTCTATCTATTATGGAATTTGACCTCATTATGAAGGATATTGGAAGTGAAGATGTACATATGAGGATCTTAAGTTGTTAACCCTAGTTTAATAAAATTTTAGTTGATCATACCTTATGATGTACATTAGTTATGACATGTATCTTTGAATAAAATGATGTTTGACTCAATGAGGGATTTAAGTTGTGAGGATGTTGGGTAGTAGGGTAAGGAGATCTTAAATGTAAATCATGTCTGGGTTTTACATCAATAAAGTGGTGACTATGAAGTGGTGACTAGGAATAGGTGGCATTATTTAAAGGTTTACTTGACCTAACTATGTTTTGAAATATGAATCTTAGGGTTGTTAGATTAGAAAAACAAAGGACCTAAAACTCAACCCTCAGTGGATTAAAGATACCCATGTGTTCAATTTAAAATCCTAATTCCTTTAGTTCTATCTAGTTTGGCTTAGTGAGTTAAACCTTCTAAGGGATGATTGTATGACCTATAGACTCTAGGTTGTAATTCAACTATATGGGTGGTTTAGCATACTTGTAGATGCATTAACTGACTTTTAATAGCTTCACCAATAAATGTTGGATGGACATAATGATCACCTAACGTAGATAATGAATGAAGTCATCATACTAATTAAAAAAAGTTTTAAATATTGAATATTAACTTACCCAAAGTTGTGACCATAAATAATTCACGGTAGTACATAGGTTTGAAACATATTAAAGGATTTGTTTTGTTGCCCATTTTCAATAACTTGCCATAATACTGATAAACCTAGGTTAAACACTTTAAAAATGTCACATGTGTGACCTTTGTTGGCTAAATTGAACATTACTATAATCCCTTTATTTTGATGATGACAAACATTTCATTATTATGGATCTAATGTGCTACTTGAGTGTTGCAGGAACAAGGTGGATGACAAACCTTTGGAATATCTATATGATCAAAATGCTTTAATTTCATGATTGTAATCAAATGTAAAAACTTGTACAAGTATATAATGTACAAGTACTTAGATATCATGTAAATCAAGCGCTTAGATCTTCCCTAGGCAATCACAACACTTAGATAGGTCATCCCCTACAATAGTGTCACAACTGCACACTAATACCCACACTTAGTACATAGTTCAAAACATTGAAACAGAGTCATTCTCGGTCGACAAACTTCTCGACCAAGACACTCTCGATCGACCAATTCCTCGACCGAGAAAGACCCAAGTAACCGTTTGACACAACAGCCAAGGTAGTTGGGAGTTGGAATCGAACGTTATACACACTTTCTCCAGACAGTCCCTCAGTTGACAAAAACTTCAACTGACTGGGAACTCGGTCGACAATTCCTCGACCGAGACTGTCTCTGTCTACACTTTTCATGATTTATTAACTAGCCGTTACTAAAGTAATTAGTGGACAACTAATGGCTAGTTAAGCACTAAGAACCCCCTAGAATGTGTCTAGAACATCCTTAAGCACTCATAGGCCATTCCTATAAATAGAACATGCCTTAGGACACCCAACACACACTTGTGCAACACTTGAGCATATTACTTGCAATTGGCAATCTTTCTTGTGAGCAATTGAGCAACTCCAACATTTGCTACTCATTTCCATTGCTCCAATTTTGTGTCTTATAGGCTAGCATATCCTACCCACAACACTTACATTTCCATATACATTGGTTAGGAGATCAAAATGCTTGATATAGGAAATCAAGCCTTGTGCTACAAGCGGTAATTGTAATTTCCATTTTCCTTCTTGTTCTTGCTTATTTCTTGTACTCTCCTTGCTACTCCTAGGGTTGGAGGCTGTGGATTGGAGAGGGTTTATCTTCTCAGGTGGAGAAGGGTCTTCTCGGTAGAGAAGGAGGACTTTGGACTACTTCAAGAAGGTTGTCTCAATGGGAAGCTACTTCAAGGGGGAGCTTGAAGTTACTTCAAGGAAGGTTGCTTCGAGGTTGGTGAGACTACTTCAAGGTGAAATCTGTCTAAAGGGTGGTGAAAGTGTTTGTAATTGTATGTAACATCTTTGCGAGGTAATAAAATTTAAATACTTGCAAAATCCCAATTGGAAACAATTAGGTAGTGGACTGGCTCCTTTAGTTGTTGCTAAAGGTGGAACCACTCTAAACACCTTGCCTCCTTCTTATTATCTCAATTGTGGTTGCTTGAGTTGAATTATTGTTAAAACTTTTATAAAACACTATTCACCCCCCTCTAGTGGTTTTTCATTTGGTATCAGAGAAGCATTCAAGGAGCTCTAATCGAGTCTTGAAGAATGAAGGGTGGTGGTGTCTACAGCCGCAAGCAAAGTAAAAGCATGGACCAATCTTCAACAAGCTATAATTGGTGCTTAGGAACAAGGCACAAAACACCTAGTTGTCCATGGAAGTTAAAGAAGGCAGATAAGCATAAAGAATGCCTTATTGCTACGATAAGTGAAGAAGAAGAGGTAAGCCTTTTTGTTTTATCAAAAGAAGATTTAATTGCAATCCTTCAAGAAACACATGATATGTATATTGAGTGCAAGAAGAAATTAAAGAAATTGATTAAAGAAAATGATGAGTTACATGCTAATCTTCTTGCTCTCACATCTGAAAATGAAGATCTTAAGGAAGCATTAAACTTAGCTATTAAAGACCATGATATTAAGCTGAAATCAATAGAGGAAAATTACAATCTTCTCTCTCTAGAAAAGATAAACTTGCAAGCCCAAATTAATGATCTTCAAAAACAACCAATCCTATCCAATCATCTAGATTATGATACTATTGTGAAAGAAAGATATTCTTTAGTACTAATCTAGATCAAGAAAAGTTAGATATCAAAAGGAGAATGGATGAGATTTCTAAGTTACAACAAGAAGTTAGTAGCTTAAGAAACAATGATGTTCTTGATAAGATTTTAAATGATTCCCGTGGTCAAATTGGAAACAGAGGACTAGGTTACAAGCCTAAAGGAAAATCCTATCAAAAACCTTGTGGGGGAAGGATACAAATGGCAAAGACTCAAACTATGTATGTACCTAAAGGCAAGTATACATATGTACCCAAGAACAATCTAGATCAAACTCATAAAAAGAGAAATGAGATTGATTCTATATGTTGCCAATATTGTTTTCATCTTGGACATTATTCCTTCCCATGTCCTTACAAGAAAAAGGATGTTGAGTTGGTATGGGTTACAAAACCCCCAAACTAAATACATTAAATTAATTTGAGGTATGACCAAAGACTCTTAATTGTATATCTTCATGTATATCTCAACTTAACATAATGAGATAACAAATTGATTTAAGTAATTAAAATTTCTAACTTGAAAATACACATTTTTATATAAACCTGAAGAGATACATCTTTAATAACTTGTTTTAGTTCCTAAAACTTAGAGATTTGAATATGATTAGTTGAGATTTGACTCAAATGTTAATTTGATACTTAAATGTTTTATCTCAACTAAACTAAGTTTTAAATTGCATAATTGAATTGAAAGTTATCTATGTTTTAATTGCAAATAATTACTGAAAAAATGATACAAAAACATTCTCAGTCGAGAAAATGTTCGACCGAGAACATTGTCGATCGAGAATTAGTTGACCGAGCAGGTTACTATTTTTAAAGCTTGTAACAATATGATAAAACATGTACAATTAGTGTGATGACCTCGATTTTAGGATTTCGATATCAAATGTAGATATTTATGACCAAGGATGCTTGTATATGATTGAACTCAACTTGAGGATCTTGTTATTCAGATAAGAATAGTTTCACCCAAAAAGCATGATTAGAGATAGAGTTGATGATGAATCGACTTGTATTTAAGGTTAATACACTTATTTATGAGGTTAGTTAAATAAAAATTATTGGCATTGATAGATAATAGTCTTCGAGTCTCAAACTTCAATAGAAGATAGATTAGGATTTTGTGAGCCTATGTCTAAAATTTCAGAATTTTTGGAGATTTCTACAAAGAGATAGAATTATTTGAAATTGGGGACATTGACGATATCATTTTTTTTTCTTGTTAGACTTTGGTCTTTGGATATGTGACATATTAATGTCACGTTGCCTTTTTACAGCAAGGCACTAAGGGAATCGGTCATCCCTAACCCCCGTAAAGGGAGGAACAGAACGACTGGGGTGCCATGTGATCCGATGAAGGTGGGGGGGTAGGCTAAGGATATTTGGTTAGTAAATCCATGATCTACTCAACACTCAACAGAGGTACCCTTCGCTTTGACATCGGAGACCCATAGTACCGGGAGACCGACCTTGATCTCCTTCTTCCTCCTTTGCGGCAAGTAGCAGCCAGCCGTAGAGATCGGGGGGCAGTTCAACCCTACCTCCATGAGACCAACCTCAGTCAAGAGGAAAGTGAACGTCCCATCCACCGCTGCCCTCACCCACCGAAACAACCTGGCACGCTGCCTTCTTTGTTGGAGGCGGTGCTCTGATCTCCTACAGGTTGGAGCCTTGGCGGCGCTAGGGCTGGGACCGCCCAGCAACAGGTCGCCTCCGCACATCGAGGGAGGGCCACCCTGGCCTCCGTCGAGATCTGACGGTCCTTCCTCCCCCTTTGCCATGTCCTCAGATGCAGCCGACACCATTGAGAGATCGCTAAGATGCCCTCTGTTCGGCCCCCTGTTTTGGGCGCTGAAATAGGGGAACTCCGTAAGGGAGGTCGGCTGGTGGTGGAGAACGATGCTTGACTGGACGCTCGCAGTTGGAGGCGGGTACAAACGACCAAGAGTCGCACGCAACCGCTCTGGAAGACCCAACCAGCGATCCGTGGAAGCTGGGAGTCGCCGACCACCGCGCACAGTGAGGGGCGGCCCAAATTGCAGACTGCTGCATAGCGTGAAGGTGCGGGTCAGCCCTAGTCGTCAGATCTAGGATCGACGGCCAACCTCAAGGCATAAATATCAGCAACGGTAATAACTCCCTCAAATATAGTTTTAAATGTTGATATTAGAAAAATAATAACTCCCAATTCCCTTGGCCAAATAGGGTAAACCTATATACCATTTTGATCGTCTCAAAAAGATCTACAACTTGGACATAATTTCAAACCCTAATTCCTTCGTTTGTTCTCTGTTTTTACAAAAATGCTACGTTTTGATCTTCTTAACATATTTAATGTAATGATATTATGAATTTGGGAACTTTGATGCATATATACCCACCTAAGTATAAAATCAGTAACTCTCATGTCCTTGTATCCCTATTGAAGGTCTTATTCTCACTATTTTCTCATAAATGACCCATTTTTGTACATATGTGACCATATTGGGCAATAATGATGTACATTGCTCTTATAATCCTAACCTTGCTTCCTAATGACTCTAAATGCTTATCCAATCATGAAATCAGTATTTTATGCTCCTGGAACCTTTGGGAAACCTTATAACATTCCTTGTACTCCCGATGACATAAGTGTGCTATTATGATAACTGCATGTATGAGTGAATGCCAATGCTTCATGTTGGAAGTTTGATGTCTAGACCCTAGTGGACATCACCCTACTTTGAATGTGTTTCCTATGTTCTTTTCTTGCTGATCTAAAACCATCCCTTATGCTTGACTCTTCTTCCTTGTTGATTCTTGGTATCGGATTCTCTATTGTGAGTCTTTTGACCCTAGAATGCATGTAAATGCCTTAAACCTTGATATGATCATAGAAAGTGCATGGAACGTCATAATGACTTGAAACTTGAACCACACCTTCACGATGACCTCTAGATCAGTATAAAATCATTTAATGAACTTATAAGCAACTCGGAACCTATATTGGCCAAAACCCTAAAATTCTTCTAAATAGGGTTAATGATGATTAGAATCTGATGATAGTATGCGGTCTTGTCTTAATCAGGTGATGACCAGATATCTAGATGATCGAGAATTATTAGAAATCTCTGAACTCAGGTACGTGGGTTTTATTTAATTATATGACTATGGTTTTCTTGCTTGCAATCATGATATGTATGTATGCTCTCTTCTATTTGCAAATATTGGATGTAGTATTGCTATGTAGTACCCGTTGTTTTGTCACTTGAAAACATAAATTATGAGTAGATGTTTTGTAGTTATTTAAGGTGTTCATTATCCCCCTTACGAGGGAATGGATTAATGTTGGCTAGTACACCTCCCTAGAGCACACGGTGTACGGGGAGTTTCCCTAGAGTACTTGGTACACGGGGATGGGCCCATATTTATGTTTTGGTACTCGTCCACCTTGATAATGCAATTCATCTAGGAAAATGACTTAAATTGGCATATTTCGCTTAATAAAGAAGTGTTTTCTATGATTTTCCTTCCTTCTGCAAATCTTTTTCAAAAATTATACAAGCCATAAATATATGTATCTTTCTTCCCACGTACACAACACCTTGTGTGTTGATTTGTTGTTTCACGTATGTTTTAGGTTCAGAGATAGCATGGGAGGAAAAGTACAGGATGTGAGCAAGTTGTTCAGGTTGTACCTATTGTGAAGATCCTAGTTAGCATACATGTTCTTAGACTTGTAAATCATCTTTCAATATGTACGTGTAATTCATGTTGTAATAAGTCCAGTTTGTATAAAAATACATGTTGAATGTTGAGTATGTTATGGTTGTATGTTCATGTATGCGTATTATGCTTCCGCATCGCTTTCTGATATGATTGGACGATGTTCTCGGATTCTGACCTCTCATTCCCAATAGGGTTTGGAGGAGTCAAAATCCGGGGACGTCACAGTTGGTATCAGAGCATGAACAATAGCTAGACCTGACATTTGCTCACCATAAAACATAAAATCTTAATCTCACGTTTCACTTTAAACCTTAGAAACTTAGTAAGTTGTTTTATAGGAATAAGTTTATGACTTAGCCTCAAGGTTAGAACCTAGATGTTCGAGAACTAGGTTTAGACAAGTGTGTGAGACCCTTTCCATATAGAGCTCATATGTATTGGGTAGCTACACTAGTCTACATCTCGTTCTCACCATTTCACTAGGTTACATGACACTAGACTATCTACTGTGTGTGGGACACTCGGTTTTGCTGATTTGGTTTTGTTTTCCAATCGGCTCGAGCCTCGAGTGTTTTCTCTGACGTCTTCTTTCTCGGAGAAAAACTATATAATATTTTATTATATATATGTAAATATAAAATGTGTCCCTCACACTGGAGAGTAGTTAGTGTTCATGCAATCTAAGTGAAAGGGAGTGACATCAGTCTAGAAGAGAGAGTAGTCTATATTAGATGTCTAGAGCCGTAGCAAGATATGTGATACATAGAGCATATGATAGAATGACAGTTGAAATAAGCATGTGAAATCTTATCTAAGTTTGATCTTTGATGGTATAAGTTTCCTTATATAGGTTTAAGTTGTGTATTAGTTGAATCCAATTTTGGAGAATTTAAGAAAAATGTTGATGATGATAGTACATTCCTTTTTCTTACTTAAGATAAGCTAAGTTAAGATAGAGATGAGTGTGCATGAGCCTCAAGCTCATATACAAGGAGGAAGTCTAGTGGTAGGATGAGATATGTGGTGAACTCTAGAGAGAGTAAGACCCACAGGGAGACGGTCATAGGACCTAGCCTCCAATATATGAGATATGTGTTAAAAAAAAATGTCCTACACTAGATTACTCTTGAGTGTTGAGTTGAGTCCTTATGCAATATTCAAATCTATATGTGAGAATTGGGTAAAAGAAAAGGATGGGTAGATGACCCATATGATAAAGTCAATCCTTTGGCTGAGTTAGGTCATAGCTAGAGTGACATATTTTGAGAATCTCATCTTTAGTTGCAAGTGAGGTAATATATGAACCCTAGTTATGAAAGTATGATGCTCTGTGCAAAAGGTACTCAACATACATGTTCTCCCTTCTTCTTCTCCTTCTTAATATATGATGATAGAAACCTCACTTGAGCTATATAGATGATTTATATATGAGGAGTGACTCGTATAAGCTTGACATGTTCTATATTTCCCCCCTATATCATACATGTAGTGCCAAGGATAGAAATCATGATAAGTTTGACTTTAAAATATTCTCTTCCCTTTCATATGAAAAATGAAAGATATGATGCTGAGATCATGGGATAAACTTAGTATATTCTCTTTTTCCCATCACATAATACATACAAGACATAAAAAGTTCAATTCATGAACTTGATATAAAAATATTTTTGGATCATAGGATATACGATCAGAAATATAGTTCGTAACCTTGATCCTTCTCAATGTATGCTTCTAAGTTGAGTATGGATATCACACCATAGGGTGAAACCCTAATGGTCAAACATGTTACGTAAGCCCTTCTTAAGTAGAAAAAAAAAATCTAATATCAAGGATGAAGATAAATCTCCTCTAATGCTGAAATCATTGTAAGATGTTAGTGATGTTAGATTTGAATGATCTGAATATCATGGCTAATAAATGATTTTCCTCCTAAACATTAAAACTATGAACAAACCATGTACCCTTAGAGGTAATGTAACCCTAAGATATCATAATGTCATGTTATGGCTAAGACATTAAGTGATGCTTCCACATATATAAGGTGGGGTGGACACACCCAAGAATCTGTAGACCCTAAGCTAACAACTTAGGGTGCATGCAATTATGGTGGTCTTAGAACCTAAGAAATGACGATGTATATGAAGTTGAACTCCTAAATAGCCTCTTAAGGATGAGCTTATTTAAATTTCGAGGACGAAATTCCTTATAAGGTGGGGTGAATGTGATGACCTCGATTTTAGGATTTCGATATCAAATGTAGATATTTATGACCAAGGATGCTTGTATATGATTGAACTCAACTTGAGGATCTTGTTATTCAGATAAGAATAGTTTCACCCAAAAAGCATGATTAGAGATAGAGTTGATGATGAATCGACTTGTATTTAAGGTTAATACACTTATTTATGAGGTTAGTTAAATAAAAATTATTGGCATTGATAGATAATAGTCTTCGAGTCTCAAACTTCAATAGAAGATAGATTAGGATTTTGTGAGCCTATGTCTAAAATTTCAGAATTTTTGGAGATTTCTACAAAGAGATAGAATTATTTGAAATTGGGGACATTGACGATATCATTTTTTTTTCTTGTTAGACTTTGGTCTTTGGATATGTGACATATTAATGTCACGTTGCCTTTTTACAGCAAGGCACTAAGGGAATCGGTCATCCCTAACCCCCGTAAAGGGAGGAACAGAACGACTGGGGTGCCATGTGATCCGATGAAGGTGGGGGGGTAGGCTAAGGATATTTGGTTAGTAAATCCATGATCTACTCAACACTCAACAGAGGTACCCTTCGCTTTGACATCGGAGACCCATAGTACCGGGAGACCGACCTTGATCTCCTTCTTCCTCCTTTGCGGCAAGTAGCAGCCAGCCGTAGAGACCGGGGGGCAGTTCAACCCTACCTCCATGAGACCAACCTCAGTCAAGAGGAAAGTGAACGTCCCATCCACCGCTGCCCTCACCCACCGAAACAACCTGGCACGCTGCCTTCTTTGTTGGAGGCGGTGCTCTGATCTCCTACAGGTTGGAGCCTTGGCGGCGCTAGGGCTGGGACCGCCCAGCAATAGGTCGCCTCCGCACATCGAGGGAGGGCCACCCTGGCCTCCGTCGAGATCTGACGGTCCTTCCTCCCCCTTTGCCATGTCCTCAGATGCAGCCGACACCATTGAGAGATCGCTAAGATGCCCTCTGTTCGGCCCCCTGTTTTGGGCGCTGAAACAGGGGAACTCCGTAAGGGAGGTCGGCTGGTGGTGGAGAACGATGCTTGACTGGACGCTCGCAGTTGGAGGCGGGTACAAACGACCAAGAGTCGCACGCAACCGCTCTGGAAGACCCAACCAGCGATCCGTGGAAGCTGGGAGTCGCCGACCACCGCGCACAGTGAGGGGCGGCCCAAATTGCAGACTGCTGCATAGCGTGAAGGTGCGGGTCAGCCCTAGTCGTCAGATCTAGGATCGACGGCCAACCTCAAGGCATAAATATCAGCAACGGTAATAACTCCCTCAAATATAGTTTTAAATGTTGATATTAGAAAAATAATAACTCCCAATTCCCTTGGCCAAATAGGGTAAACCTATATACCATTTTGATCGTCTCAAAAAGATCTACAACTTGGACATAATTTCAAACCCTAATTCCTTCGTTTGTTCTCTGTTTTTACAAAAATGCTACGTTTTGATCTTCTTAACATATTTAATGTAATGATATTATGAATTTGGGAACTTTGATGCATATATACCCACCTAAGTATAAAATCAGTAACTCTCATGTCCTTGTATCCCTATTGAAGGTCTTATTCTCACTATTTTCTCATAAATGACCCATTTTTGTACATATGTGACCATATTGGGCAATAATGATGTACATTGCTCTTATAATCCTAACCTTGCTTCCTAATGACTCTAAATGCTTATCCAATCATGAAATCAGTATTTTATGCTCCTGGAACCTTTGGGAAACCTTATAACATTCCTTGTACTCCCGATGACATAAGTGTGCTATTATGATAACTGCATGTATGAGTGAATGCCAATGCTTCATGTTGGAAGTTTGATGTCTAGACCCTAGTGGACATCACCCTACTTTGAATGTGTTTCCTATGTTCTTTTCTTGCTGATCTAAAACCATCCCTTATGCTTGACTCTTCTTCCTTGTTGATTCTTGGTATCGGATTCTCTATTGTGAGTCTTTTGACCCTAGAATGCATGTAAATGCCTTAAACCTTGATATGATCATAGAAAGTGCATGGAACGTCATAATGACTTGAAACTTGAACCACACCTTCACGATGACCTCTAGATCAGTATAAAATCATTTAATGAACTTATAAGCAACTCGGAACCTATATTGGCCAAAACCCTAAAATTCTTCTAAATAGGGTTAATGATGATTAGAATCTGATGATAGTATGCGGTCTTGTCTTAATCAGGTGATGACCAGATATCTAGATGATCGAGAATTATTAGAAATCTCTGAACTCAGGTACGTGGGTTTTATTTAATTATATGACTATGGTTTTCTTGCTTGCAATCATGATATGTATGTATGCTCTCTTCTATTTGCAAATATTGGATGTAGTATTGCTATGTAGTACCCGTTGTTTTGTCACTTGAAAACATAAATTATGAGTAGATGTTTTGTAGTTATTTAAGGTGTTCATTATCCCCCTTACGAGGGAATGGATTAATGTTGGCTAGTACACCTCCCTAGAGCACACGGTGTACGGGGAGTTTCCCTAGAGTACTTGGTACACGGGGATGGGCCCATATTTATGTTTTGGTACTCGTCCACCTTGATAATGCAATTCATCTAGGAAAATGACTTAAATTGGCATATTTCGCTTAATAAAGAAGTGTTTTCTATGATTTTCCTTCCTTCTGCAAATCTTTTTCAAAAATTATACAAGCCATAAATATATGTATCTTTCTTCCCACGTACACAACACCTTGTGTGTTGATTTGTTGTTTCACGTATGTTTTAGGTTCAGAGATAGCATGGGAGGAAAAGTACAGGATGTGAGCAAGTTGTTCAGGTTGTACCTATTGTGAAGATCCTAGTTAGCATACATGTTCTTAGACTTGTAAATCATCTTTCAATATGTACGTGTAATTCATGTTGTAATAAGTCCAGTTTGTATAAAAATACATGTTGAATGTTGAGTATGTTATGGTTGTATGTTCATGTATGCGTATTATGCTTCCGCATCGCTTTCTGATATGATTGGACGATGTTCTCGGATTCTGACCTCTCATTCCCAATAGGGTTTGGAGGAGTCAAAATCCGGGGACGTCACAATTAGCAGCGAGCTCGGTCGAGAAAATCGTCGACTGAGATAAATTCAGTCAAAGAAAAGTTTGACCGAATCAAGTTCTGTTGAACCTATTTTAATTGATCTAGTTTGCTATCAATGATTGATTTAATATGCAAATCAAGAATGAATCTTAGAGAAAATTCTTTAAACATATACCATAAATTGCAAGTTCATTTTTTAATTGCTATAATCTTCTACATGGTTTGGCTTAAAACTAAAAATATGAACCATGATTGGTTTAATCAAGGAAATTATTGTTTTATCACAATCCACATGGTTTGTCCTAAGTATTCCTTGGTCTATCCATATATAAAAACCATGTGTCTTAAAATTTGCTTTTAAATGATCATCATCATTGCATTTCTTGAAATCATGGACATGCTTCTATTGTTCTATCATAATTATGGATATGCCTTTACTGTTTCACCATGATCATAGTGGTTCATCTTTTACTTGGTTTGCCTAAAATAATCATTGATCTATATATACAAACCATGAATGGATATTGCTTTCAAAATGATCATTGTGATTCAGCTCATTACATATAAAGATGATGTTATCATTGAAAATGCCATTTTGCATAAAAATATAACTCTATGGCACAAATGCATAATGACATGATAAATAATGATTATCGTGTGCATAGCTTGTATCATCTTATAAATGATTTTTACTAGCTGACACTATGGCAAGCTAAATAGTTTGTTTCTTAGAACAAGAATGTCTTATCTAGCTGTTTGTTATAAGTAATCAAAAGCAAATATTGATTTTTAAGGACTTGAGATATAAAACTTGTTCTTAATTTATACTCAAGGATGATTTCAATACTACATTTAAAATATATTATCAAGAGCAAGATACTAAATTCTTATATTGCTTATAAATAAATGATTGAAAGTTGCATTATTGATATGATTGAACATGTTGTAGATGTAGCTCAAATGCCTTTTTGCAAGAAAAACAATCACGGTGGATATCAAAATTCCTTATTTCATGAAGCACATACATTCTAAAAACTTCTCAAGAAAATCAAGAACAAAGACCACATTGTGATGCCTATATTAAGTTTTCAATTGATAAAACTTCTTCAAAATAGGTATCACTCAAAGTGCTTCAAATTGATATACATTTGATCATATTACATAAAGACTTTATGTTTCACATATATTAACATAAATGTGTAATTCAATAAGAGTGCTTAAGTTGTAAATTTGCAAAAATTGCCTCTTGGTTGAAATCAAATTTGACCAAGGGGCGCCCAGGTCAAAGTCAAGGTCGACCTAAAATAAGCTTGACAAAATGGTTAATTATAAATCATTTTCTTGCACTTAATCTTAATCATCATCATCATCATCATCATCATCTAAGCCTCAATCCCAACTATGTTGGGGTCGGCTACATGGATCCTTCGTTTCCATTCATCTCTATCATGGGCCATATTCTGATTGAGATGTAGAGATTCAAAATCTCTCTTTATAAGCGCATCCCATGTTAATTTAGGCCTTCCTCTTCTTCTATTTATAGTGTTTGGCTCAATAGCATTGCTTCGTATAGGCACACTAGTAGGTCTGTGTTGCACATGTCCGTACCATCTGAGTCGGCCCTCACACAACTTGTCCTCAATGCTCGCCACCCCCACTTTATTCCTGATATAGTCATTTCTCAAACGATCTTTTCTTGTCTTCCCTAACATCCATCTCTGCATACGCATTTCAGCCACGTTCATCTTGTTGAGACCTTATTTCTTCACCGCCCAACATTCACTCCCATAGAGCATGGCTGATCGTATAGCTGTTCTATAAAACTTACTTTTTAACCTGAGAGGGATCTTCTGATCGCATAAAACTCCAGTTGCACTCCTCCATTTCAACCATCCTATAGTGATCCGGTGACAAACATCATTTTGGACATCCCCGTCTATTTGAATAATAGAACCTAAGTAATGAAATTTGTCACATTTTGGTATATCTACTCCGTCCAACTTGGCTCCATCGTTCACACTACGAGATTGGCTGAAATTGCAATGCATATACTCAGTTTTGCTCCTGCTAATCATCAATCCATTTGATTCCAATGCCTTTCTCCAACATTCAACTTTATCATTCGATCCATCTTTTGTTTCGTCAATCAAAACAATATCATCAGCAAATAACATACACCAAGGAATATCATCCTGAACATTCTTTGTTAACTCATCCATAACCAGAATGAATAGATATGGGATGAGTGTGGATCCTTGGTGTACCCCAACTGTAAAAGGAAAAGTGGGTGTCTCTCCTCCAGGAGTCTTGACACTTGCAATAGAGCTATCATACATGTCTTTGATCAAGTCAATGTATTGGATAGGCACACCTTTTTTCTTCAAAACCATCCATAACACTTCTCTGGGTACTCGATCATAAGCCTTCTATAGATCGATAAACACCATATGAAGATCTCTTTTGCTTTGTCTATACTTCTCCATAAGCCTCCTTATTAGAAAAATAGCATATGTTGTTGATCTTTCAGGCATGAAACCAAATTGGTTGTTTGATACTTGCGTTATAGATCTTAACCTCTGCTCAATAATCCTCTCCCAAAGCTTCATCGTGTGACTCATCAACTTGATACCTCTATAGTTTGTACATCTCTAAACGTCACCTTTGTTCTTGTAGATTGGGACTATAATACTATTTCTCCACTCATCTGACATCTTCTTGGTCTTCATGATCTTGTTCAAGAAATTTGTTAACCATGTAACTCCCTCATCCCCCATACTCTTCCATACATCAATGGGAATATTGTCTAGTCCACATGCCTTTCTCATTTTCATCTTTTTCAAAGCATTCTTGACCTCAAATGGTGAAACTCATTGTGTGTAAATTATATCTCTTGTATTCATGTCACACGAGTCGCTAACATTACATGCAATATCTCCATTGAAAAGCTTATGGAAGTAATTTCTCCACTGGTTTTTGATATCATCATCCTTCACCAATACTCTACCATCTTCATTCTTTATGCATTTTACTTGACTCAAGTCTCTTCCTTTCCTTTCTCTTATACGAGCCATTTTTTATATATCTTTTTCCCCTTCTCTAGTGTCCAGCTTCTTATACATGTCATCAAAGTATCTAGACCTTGCCTCCCGAACCACCTTTTTAGCTTCTTTCTTTGCTTGTTTGTATCTTTGGAATGTTGCATCATCTCCAGATTTGGGCAAGCTCCTATAGATCTCCCTTTTCAGTTTAATAGCCTTTTGTACTTCATCATTCCACCACCAAGTCTCCTTCTGTGGAGGTCCACAACCTTTAGACTCCCCCAAAACCTCTTTGGAAATTTTTGTTATGCAGGAGCTCATGTTATGCCACATAGTGTTAACATCAGACTCCAAGTTCCAAGTTACCTCCTTGATGAGTTTATCATGAAAAGTCAATTTCTTTTCTCCTTTAAGATTCCACCACTTGATCCTGCTATCTTGGTTTCCGTTATGTTTTCCTTTATTGATCTTCATGTTAATATCCAAAACTACCAACCTATGTTGGGTCATGAGTTCTTTGCCAGGAATCACTTTACAATCCTTGCATATGTTACGATCCACCCGCCTTGTAAGGAGGTAATCAATTTGGCTACAGTTGTGCCCACTCTTGAAAGTAATCTTATGAGATTCTCTTTTCTTGAAATGGGTGTTTGCCAAAATCATATCATATGCAACTGCAAAATCTAATATCCTCTCTCCTTCTCCGTTCCTATTGCCATATCCAAAACCACCATGAACTCTCTCAAATCCAGCATTATCACTCCCCACATGGCCATTTAAATCACTCCCAATAATAATCTTCTCCTCGATCGGTATTCCTTGCATCAATTCATCCATGTCATCCCAAAAATCCTTCTTCGCATCCTCTCTAAGGCCAACTTGGGGGGCATAAGCGCTAATAATGTTAAAAATATTTCCCCCAAGAACAACCTTGATAGCTATGATTCTATCACCCATCCGTGTAATCTTGACGACGTAATTCTTCAACATCTTATCAACGATAATACCTACGCTATTTCTATGTTTATCAATACTTGTATACCAGATTTTGTATCTTGTGTCTCCAATCTCTCTACAGCATTCCCCTATCCACTTGGTTTCCTACAAGCAAGCTATATTGACTTTTCTTCTCATCATGGTATCCACTATCTCCAAAGATTTCCCTGTCAAAGAGCCAATATTCCAAGATCCAACTCTAATCCTTTTTTGTTGAACTTGCTTCTTTACTTGCCTTCGTCGAAAATGTTGCCCCTGCACATTTTTCACTGCATCTGGGCAATGATGCGACGGGACTAGCTTCTTTACCCACACCCGTCCAAGATGTGGAAACCCTTGCACATTTTTCACTACATCCGGGTGATGATGTAGCGGGACTAGCTTCTTTACCCACACCCGTCCAAGATGTGGAAACCCTTGTTTATCCTTCAACACAACCGGGCGTCGTTGTGTCGAAACCCCTTGTATATTTATCACTGCACCCGGGTGCCGGTGCAGCGCGTCGCTAGGTAGGGATGCTCCAACGGTATTCTTATAAGGATCCATGTCATAGAAAGAGTGACAAAGTTTTTATAGGCTGGCTGTCAACCTACCACCAACCCTCCTCCTTTACTCGGGCTTGGGACCGACTACATTTACACAAAAAATGAAAACATAGGTGGAGTTCATAGTTCATAGTTCATAGTTCATAGTTCATAGTTCTCATAAAAGGTTAACTTATTTTGATCTAATACTTATTGTGACCTTAGAATCCTTAAATTATCTTGATTATAAGATTAAGGGGGAGCTCACAAAAACTATCTTGACTATAAGAAGGAGCTTATAAAACTTGGTAAACATCATATAGAAAATTTGAGGCTAATTATGACCTTTGTATCTTTAAAGTAATTTTGGAGCCTACAATGTGTATGAATATAATGGAATTTTCTAAACAAATTAGGGCTTAACATCCCATGTATTTGGTTAGAGATACATTCATGTATTCCACTATAATCTTAACATCCCTTGTAAAATGGATGAGAAATCAAAACACATATGCCATGAATCTAAAAGAATCTCATATCATTTCAAGGCTTAACATCCTTTGCAAATGATTGAGAAATAAATTGTGGCTAAGTGGTTTGCATTCCTTGCTTTTAAAACTAAATATCAAATTAAGGGGGAGTAATAAATGTCATACTTAATGATTATCTTGGTTATCTTTTTGAAATGACAAAGGGGGAGAAATAATATAAAATCAAAAATATAAAATACAATGAGTTTCATAATCATTCATCCAGAACACACTTGCAAATAAGAAAATGGCTACAAAAGGTAAACTTCAGGTACAAAACTCATATGATTTACATTTCCTGATTTTATATTTTGGAAATGTTTGTCATCTTCAAAAAGGAGGAGATTGTTGGCTAAATTGGACATTATTATAATCCCTTTGTTTTGATGATGACAAACATTTCATTCTTGTGAATCTAACGTGCTACTTGAGTGTTGCAGGAACAAGGTGGATGACAAACCTTTGGAAGATCGATATGCTCAAAATGCTTTAATTTCATGATTGTAATCAAATGTAAAAACACAAGTATATAATGTACAAGTACTTAGATATCATGTAAATCAAGCGTTTAAATCTTCCCTATCCAATCACAACACTTAGATAGGTCATCCCTTACAATAGTGTCACAACTGCACACTAGTACACACACTTAGTACATAGTTCAAAACATTGAAACATAGTCATTCTCGATCAACAAACTTCTCGACCGAGACACTCTCGGTCGACCAATTCCTTGACCGAGAATGACCCAAATAGCCGTTAGACACAACAAACAAGGTAGTTGGGAGTTAGAATCAAATGTTATACACACTTTCTCTAGACAATCCCTCGGTCGACAAAAATTTCGACCGACTGGGAACTCAGTCGACAATTCCTCGACTGAGACTGTCTCTGTCTGCACTTTTCAAGATTAATTAACTAGCCATTGTTAAAGAAATTAGTGGAGAACTAACAGATAGTTAAGCACTAAGAACCCCCTAGAATGTGTCTAGAACGTCCTTAAGCACTCATAGACCATTCCTATAAATAGTACATGCCTTAGGACACCCTACACACACTTGTGCAACACTTGAGCATATTACTTGCAATTGGCAATCTTTCTTGTGAGCAATTGAGCAACTCCAACATTTGCTACTCATTTCCATTGCTCCAATTTCGTGTCCTATAGGCTAGAATCTCCTACCCACAACACTTACACTTTCATATACATTGGTTAGGAGACCAAAATGCTTGATATAGGAAATCAAGCCTTGTGCTACAAGCGGTAATTGTAATTTCCATTTTCCTTCTTGTTCTTGCTTATTTTTTGTACTCTCCTTGCTACTCCTAGGGTTGGATGCTATGGATTGGAGATGGTTTATCTTCTCAGGTGGAGAAGGGTCTTCTCAGTGGAAAAGGAGGACTTTGGACTACTTCAAGAAGGTTGTCTCAACGGGAAGCTACTTCAAGAGGAAGGCTACTTCAAGGAGGAGCTTGAAGTTACTTCAAGGAACACTTCTTCGAGGTTGGTGAGACTACTTCAAGGTGAAGTCTGTCCAAAGGGTGGTGAAAGTATTTGTAATTTTATGTAGCATCCTTGTGAGGTAATAAAATTTAAATACTTTCAAAATCCCAATTGGAATTGGGTAGTGGACTGACTCCTTTAGTTGTTGCTAAAGGTGGAACCACTCTAAATACCTTGGCTCCTTCTTATTATCTCAATTATGGTTGCTTGAGTTGAATTATTGTTAAAACTTTTATAAAACCCTATTCACCCCCCTCTAGTGGTTTTTCAACCTTGACCCATTTGGTCACAATAAATTGAAGTGTAAATAAATTAAGTATAAATGATCCTAATACATATGATTAATGCATTCATCAAAATTTTCAACAATTCATTCAATTAGTTACATAGAACATGGTGCTCAGTTATATGATCAAAGCCTATTTTACACCTTAACCTTAATATAAAATAAAAATAATGTCAGTAATGTCTTGATCAAGAGATACACAATAATTTATTCACTTTGGTGATTAGTAAATTTGTTATTGATAAACCAAACAAAAAGGGGGGGGGTATATATTTTAGATATACTCTTGATGTACCCAAATGCTTATCCTTAAAAGAAGATGTATGTGAAGACAATGATGATGAATTTACCATGACAAAGTATGTAATTCTAATAAGTGTGATAATGTTGACAAAACCCTAGGTTTTTAGTTAAATCTTTAAGTTTAGCTTGTAGTAAGAAAAGATAGTGAAAATAAGATGCTTGGACTAACATAGTCACATCATGTTTAGTAGTGAGTCTGTACTCGAGGTTTTGAATGCTTGGATCTCGAGGATAAATTCCTCTTTAAGGGGTGGAGTATTTTAATGTAACGAAACCTATGATCTTATCCTATTCCCTGAATAGGAGGTGTGTAAGTTTGGTTCCTTAAGTTTGACCAAATAAAAATAAAAATTGACCTTGATGAATGTTGTTTACACATTAAGTGGTATAATATTATATAATCAACATACCATATTCACATAATAACTTGTATATGTGTTAACATGTAAATAAGTCCATAAAATATATCACATGTCCTGCCTTTTCTAATTAATATTTACATAATGGCTAGGATATGTTTAATGAGAAGCAAAATGTGCTTAACAAGCAGATTAAAATAATAATATGTGTTTCCATGTCCATAACTACTAACAATGTATCATTATATAAGTGCATACTAAATTAACAGACTTAATATAATAAATAAGCAAAATATGGAATTTCATGCATAATAATATAAGGAAACTCTTTTAGAAATGTATTAAAATAATATGACCTAATTAAGAGTATGTTGATAACAAAAATATAATAATTTGAAAAATATAATGGTATTGGGTCATAAATTATAATGGTTCCCTTTCTCATAAAATGAAATCTCAAAACCTAAATCAAATGTGAAAATCATGTTCCTTTGGTCTAAATTTGCTCGGGTGCCAAGTTTCACATTATTTGATAATAACTATCCTAATTTCAATTAGAAAAGAAAATATGAGATAATACCAAAAATATTAAATAAATTATTGAATGATTACAAAAGTGGAAACACATCCAGAAATAGTATTCTACATACCAAAATTAGTCTATTTATTAATTTTCACATTAACAGAACAATCTTGTTTATTCTAGATTTATTTAAGAGAAAGTATATAACTTAAGGATAAAAATTTAAAATAAAATAGTAAAGAATCCCAAAACGGTAAATTAATGAAAATTTTGAATTCTTCTTGTCCTTTTGGTATATGTACCAAATTTGGTATTTTTTGGACACTTATTGGGTCCTCAAATAAATTAAGAAAGAATGGATATGCTTTAAATATTTTATATTCGAAATACTAATTAATATGATTGGTTTCAGATAGTTCTAGGATTCAATTATCACACATTTTCTTGCTAAAACATGGATGTATTCAGGGCTATAAAATTAGAATTAGGCGACAATGCTTTATCTCCCTCCTCTCGCATACTGCTTCACACGTAGGTGGAAGACTTGTTTTTCTCTACTCTGATTTTCTTACTCATCTCCCTCTCTCCTCACTTTAATTCTTCAATTCTTTCTCCCCAACCTTCTCCTCACCATTCTGCATCGGATGACCCAATAAATGCTAGGTATCACAACCTCTACGCCTTGGTTGGTTGATGTATCCAACATATTCAGTTCTTCCCCTATTTCCACCCCTTTTCCTTCTCTTTTAAACCGTAGGTCTTTGGACCACTGTAAAACTGACCCTATATCACAAGATGCAAATCTAAATTATCTTCCATGATCTCCACCAATTCTTTACATCAGGAAATATAATTCCCTACTCCATATCTCTTAGTCTACTATCTAAAGTTTGACCTGGCCACCCCATCCATCTCAGGCTCGTGGGAAGGACCATAACTTATTTTGGACTTTGTGTAAACATCCATGCACTCTCAATCCCTCCATCGAGGATTGTCCTACTCTACCACAATTTTCTCCTTCTCGCATCAAATGGCTATGGTGGAAGTCTTCGTCGAAGCTCTCCATTGTTCCACATATCCATTCCTAGGGTTTTCCAGTTCAAGATGGTTGGG